>QJNU01000188.1:0-121063 GCA_004154915.1 Monosporascus ibericus
TATTATTATTATTATTATTATTATTATTATTATTATTATTATTATTATTATTATTATTATTATTATTAATTTAAATTTCTTTGTCTAATAATGCTGTTTTGGAACTTTTTAAATAAAATTAATTTTCTCTTAATTCTTTTTAAACTTCGTTTCTTCCATTTTCTTTTAAAATTCGTTTATTATTATTATTATTATTTTTTTACCAACAATCTTGTCTATTTTCTTTATTTTAATTTTAAACCTTTTTTTCAATTTCTTTTTTTTAAATCTTTTTTACGACCTGGGAAACCTTTGTCAATGTGTTATGTTTAATCCATTGGGGTTTGTCCCCGGTTAACCTTTTTTGGTCGGTTGTTTATCAATTTAATCGGCCGCAGTTACGAGTAGTCTAACATCTTACCAGAAGCGGCTATTATTTAAACCGTAATCTCTTTCGTTTTTATTCGATTTAATAGTTATAAAATCTTCTTTAGTTATTAATGTTTACTTTGTTTTAATTATATGTACCTGTTCTTTTTTCGAGCTTTTTCTCAGGTATTACAGTACATTCCAGTATAAATTTATAAATAATACCCAGTTGCTATTTGTATATATTTTATGTTATTCGATCTTATTAGGTTTTTCATTATTAAAATTAAAAGAGTAATTTGTAATATGGCGACACCCCGACCAACCCCTGATCCCCTCAACGCGCCACTATTTTCCCATATAAATCGCCAAAACCCCTACATTTTAACAGCGTTTTGAAAATTGAAATAAAATCGGAAAAATCAACGGCTTTCTGAGTTACTATGTACTTTATATCCTTCGCATCAAGGGGTTATTGAGGAAACTGTAATAATTACGGAAATATGTTTGTAGCTTCTTCATATTAAAGAAAGCTCCTTGTTTCAAGTTTTTCTACCTATTTCAACCGATATACGAAACAATTTATAACATTTTCAAAGTTGTGAATATTAAAAAGAAATTTTATATGTCATTATTTAACTATCATAGCTAAAAGTCAGACCCGGCGTTATCTTTATATCTTTATTGAATATAAAGATATAACATAATAAAAAAAGCGCAGAAAAATGAAGACATATTTTATATCGAAAAAACGATACTAGTTTTTGAAATACTAATAAACAAAGCATTATTATATCTATTAATCCAAACATCGGTTATTCTTTAGGATAATAGTAGGAGTTATTAAATCAGGTTAAACTATATTTCTACCTATTTTGGTCCTGTAATTATTTATATATAAACCTGTATATTCAATCTTAACAAATCCTTATACAATCTGTATGGGATATTGTTAAGCCGCAATTTTATTAACTTTAACCTTTCATTTTTTAATAAAGCCGTTAATACTTTTCAATGCTACTTTACATATCACCTGACTTAAAAACCTAAATTAATGTGCCGTTGGCCGTTTTTTAATATATATTTCTCTTAATTCATTATAGATATGCGATTTTGTCGATTTTGTATGGAAAATGGCGGCGCGTTAAGGGGATGGGGCGTTGGCGGGGGGGTCACCTTATTAGTACTATTAAAATCGCCTTGTTAAGACAATTTTAATGGTGTTAATATGAAATGCATAATGAATATAGGCATAAAGGTATTTAATAAAAAGGCTAGGAGATTACCGATTAATTCTATACTATATTATAAAATTTCTTCCACAAAAAAGATCTCGCAAAATTCGTATGTAGTAGCTTTACATATGCACCTTTTTTAAAAAATATAATAAGGAGTTACATCTAATTAAAAAATTAGGTGTACGTATATTATTTTTTTTTTTAAGAAAAAAGTTGAAAGGAGAGAGTAGGCCCTCTCGGATCTCCGCAGGTAATAAAGTTTAGCTCATGCTTACGTTGGGTTAGGTTAAAAAGGCCGGCAACTGATACCCGACATGTCGGTGCCGTAACCACAAAGTGTTGCCAGATGTGATGACGGTGTAATCGAACCCAAGCTGCTCCTCACTCATCCAGAAAAACTGGAGCGTCGTGGAACCACAGACCGTTACCTACAGACCTGCACTTACCCATTTACAAAGCTACAGTTGCCATCCTTTACGAGATAGCACAGTCCACTCTGAAATTCCCATACCAGCTGGCCGACTGTGCGAGCACTCGCCGCGTAAAGTCTTCAAGTTAGAGAGAGGTAGGCGAGCATCATCAGATATAATAATGACATGCCTGGCTGAGCAATTAATGTTAAAAGGCGAGACGTTTGATTGACAGGCTTTAACAGCTCGAAGCGCGGGCAGGGAAGAGCAATGATTAAGGGTGGGCTGTAACGCCGACATGGTGGAAGACGTGCGACTTCGGCTTGAATGTCTAGAAGTTGATACAGGCCACCAGCAGCAAGTGTTAGATATAGGGGACATCAGTTGCTTTTTTTGAATTCGGCTTGTTGCGTATGCAGTAGCAAGCGTACTCGTAAGTATAAGTACAAGCTGCCCTTAACCTGGATCCACGAAGGGAACATTAGGTTGATTAATACGAACGGAGCCGGTCAAATGCTGCATAGCCACAGAGCCAGGGTTAAGAATGCCGAACGTTCCGAAGTTGCCTTCCGACGCGTCATTGGCAATTAGTTCATTTTCACAGAACACCATTATCACTTGGATTTGTCACACCATATATCCTCAGCTGCGATAACACCCTGTGAGAAGCGGAAGCCGCGGATTGTAGTCCTCGCTTCTTATACCAAGGCCCCAAAGAAACCAATCAATTCGTATAGATCCAACGTTTTATGGAGTATGTTTCTGTTTTAAGTTAGCTGTTTTGTCGCTCCTGCTATTGCGACAAAACTTAGCGCAAGAAAAAAGTTAAAAGCCCTCTGAAGACCCACACCTTTGTACACATTTAAGGAGGCATCACCAGGTCAATCTTTTAGAGTTCCCGTCCTACTACTAGTTGATCCATTCCGCCAACTGCATATCGTAACCGTATTTTCTAGGCGTATTGTGGAAGGTCTTACAACACACCTCTGAGGACGTAAAGCACCCTTCTAGGTAGTCGTCGACTTAAGAGTAACAAACGAGCGGCAAGATGTACGGCACTTTCCTCGCCGCCTTCTTTACCTTCCATTCTATCTCACTCGCATCAGCGCAGCGAAGAAGCTCTGGATGTGGACAGCGAATTCCAGACGGCTTTACTCCAGGAGGACCATCACAGACCTTCACCATCCAATCGGAGTCGCAAGCAGGAGGAGGCACTCGACAATATATCGGCCACTTACCCCAACATTTCTCTTCGCAAAATGACCAACCTGCGCCCTTGATTCTGGCCTTCCATGGACAGACGCAACCGGCTTGGTCTATGGAGCAGATCACCGGCCTCTCCACGCCAGAATTCAACAAGGATGCAATCGTAGTATATCCCCAAGGACTTGATGTTAAACAACCAGGAGTAAGTCAGTCGTCCCGCTGGAGTTAACATCTGCTAACAAAATAGGTCCAATGGCTCGGTGATCCAGAAGCACCACCTTCTTCAGAGATAGATGACAGAGTCTTCGCAAACGAGCTTCTTGACAACTTAACTTCCTCGCTTTGTGTCGACGAGTCTCGCATCTACGCAGTTGGCCTTTCAAATGGTGGCGGCCTTACCGGGCTACTGGCCTGCTCGCCAACTCTCAATCGCCGAATTGCTGCGTTTGCTGCAGTAGCCGCTGCCTACTACAAGGACACGTCACTGACTGAACCTTTGTTCGAAGCTGGATGTAATCCCAACTTATCCGGAAGAAAGGTTCCGATGATGGAAGTTCACGGCCTTAACGACACCGTCGTCGCGTATGATGGGGACAATAGCCCATCGCCCAACACGATACCCCTTCCCGAATGGATCAATTCATGGGTCGAAAGAAATGACTGCTTAGGGACTGACCCTCAGCTGGAGAAGTTGGATGGCGGCAATATCACAAAGAGTAGCTGGCTTTGCGACGGAGTGCAGGATCTCGTGCTGCACTATCAGATCAACAACTTCGGGCATGGGTGGCCTTCGACAGCAGCGCAAGGGGAACCATTTGAGACCTTACGCTTAGGACCAACGACTTGGAATGCCACCACATTGATCCTGAACTGGCTTTCAATGTGGACATTGTAACCACACTTAGCGGGGTGGGACGGAGGGTGAGACCACCGTAGAATACAAAATCAGCCCTGTAAGAATTTGGAGGTCAAGGTGTACAGGGCAGGCTTAATTAAGACTAATAGGAAAGTTTAGAGACGTCACCTGGGAAAATAGAACTATATATTCGTCTTTAATAGAGTTATAAAACACATACAAATATTAAGGTCACTTTAAATATAGCCTTCATTGTCAGCTTATTAGTAATCGGAAACGCATTTTATAGACGGAAACTTTCAGCTCCCTAGGTAGTGCGTAATGTCAGATATAAGAGATATTAAGTTGTTATATACCGCTAGTTACCTGTACTCGTACAGGCATACAGCTTTAGGTAACTTAGTTACGCAATATTTACATGTCGATCAGGAGGTGACCCTTTCTTATAACGTAACAGATGAGCGAATAACTCATAGAAGCGAACGACTTGTTTTTAGGCACTTTGCGATAACAAATTTAAATAAAACAACTATAATGTAAGGAATGAATTCAAATTAATTGGATTTTCTTTCGCTCAAGATATTTATGGCTTTTTTTATAAGTACGCGTATTATGTCCGGGTTTGTTATAAATATTATAGTTTCGTTTTTTCGTTTTAACCTTTTTATAAGGACTACTTTCAGCCGTTATTAGTGGCGTTTTTTAGTACCTCTTTCTTTTTCGATTAAAAAAACTTATCCTTTTTAGATAAAAATATTGCCCCCTTTTAAAAACGTTTGTTTTTGGTCCTTTGGCGTTTGTTAAAAATATGATTAGTTTCGCCTACTTTAATAGCTTTTCTTTTAGATAAACACTTTTATATAAAATATTAAGTTACTTCTTATTAAAAGACTAAGCGATTTAATAATTCTTATCGGCGAGCTCCGATGATAATTTTTAATATTTTTTATAACTGAGAATCCCTCACTTTTATTTTTTAGAATATTTTCAGAGGTTTTCGTAAGAAGGAAACAAATAAAACCGGAGGAGAGACGTAGACAGACGGTCTTTTACGACCTAATAGGTTTGGTAGCCTCCCGTTATCTCAGCTAGCTCAGGCCTCGCTGGCTCGTTTCTATGTACTGTTATATCACGCTAAAAATTAACCAATTAAATCCCAAATCCCCGTAACGAGCCAGCGATTACCTCACCAAGGTCAGGCCCGATTTTTGAGGTTGTGGCTGCGCCTGCGGCGCAGCCGTGGCTAGCGCTTTTAATCAAGAAGTAGCTGCAAGGGTCAGATGTATCGACTAAACCTCTTTAAGAAAAAGCTCCACAGAAATAACAAAACCTCAAAAATAGGGCCTAACATCAAGTTGTAATTTTTTGGCCTTATTCTGCACATCCCCATACAAATCTTCAAAAATCTTTAATTCGAATACTTTAAAGATAGCTTCAATTTAACGTTACTTATTTTGTAACTACGAAAAGTTAATACAAAATTAAAATCTTTATCTCCCCATATACATTTAATCCTAATCAGAACGCGATTAATAATACGCGCCCGAAAAAATGGCTGAAAATCTTATTCTGCACATGCCACAACCTTCTACCCCCCCTAGGCTAGCACGACAACAATACAACCCTATAAACCAAAATAATGATATATAGGGCTTAAGATTACGTATAACAAGCCCCGAAACATATTTTCGTCCTGATCAGCCAAGTATAAGTGATATACTAAAAGGTTTAAGATACATACCCTAAACCTTCGAAAACCTAACATTCTAAAACGACGCATTTATCCTTATCCGATGGCTTTACCGGTTTCTTGCCGATACAGACGTAATCAATCCATACGTTAACGTTTTATGTATAGCCGATAATTATACAAAAATTTTGCGCTATCGGTTTATTCGCCTTATGTTAAATGCCATACTTAGCGGGTAAGGCCGTATTTTACGGAAGGAATAGGTAAATACGATGCATAATCTGGTATTCGGAAAGTTTAATATCCTTTTCGTTATTAAAACAAGCTTTAAAAAATCCCTAATTATTTAAGCTTTTTCTTTAATAACCGACTTAATTATTATCCAGGTCGCACCTTTAATTAAATTGGCCGAAAAATAACGAACTTTTATATTAACAATACCATATTTTACTCCTATCCTGATATCCGCAAAAACGAAAAAACTTGATTTAAAGATATTCGAACGTATAACTACCGGGTAGCATAATTATATTATTTTTGGTTTTAAATAACTATCGAACGATTAATTCCAGACTGCCATATTAAATCCTATCTTCGAACGACGATATGGCTTAATTACTATTAATAAAGCATATTTATTATCGGAATAAAAAGATTTCCGGCTTAAATATGCTAACATCCGTAACCTGCGTTTTATTCTTCTTACTTACATATATTGGTTTATGTATATAACAATTGCCAATAGCATTATAAAAAAAAAGATTGCGAAATATGGCAGCTTTAATTAAGTTAAAGGTTTAACTAAATATGGCTATAAGATAAAGGTCCGGCGTTTTAATATCAATCGCCCCGAAATCGATATTATTATCTTTCCTATATCCAAAAGTTAACGTTCGAATTAAACGTACTTGGATTTCCTGCTAACTAACATCCTTAAGTTATTAAATAATATCCCCTTAATCCAGCTTAACAGCTTACGTACCATCATTAAAACCATTATCTATATTAATAATAGGGCGAAAACCATGGATATCCGTAACTACCTAATTAGGACCATAATAAACCGGGGGTATTTATCGAACATTATAAAAAAAGCTATCAAGTTTTATAGCTCCGAAGTGCCTTACAGAAACCAAGCTTGCGTATACGATAAATTAAAGCAACCTAATAATCCTATCCGTATCGTAATATCCACCGTCACTTTTAAATTAAGTATAAATATCCCGGATATTAATCGAATAATGCAATAAAAAATACCGAAAAACTTTTCGATAAAGGATTTATGGCAGCGATTTGGTCAAGCAGTTCGTAACTATAAGTAACTAAACATAACTAACCATAAATAAGCTATACTATTTGCACCTTATTAAATATTCGATAAATATAAAACCGAACCGTCCATTACAAAATTAATTAAAATAATAAAAAAAGCCCAGGCCCGGCAAACTAAGGATTATACCCCCCATAAAAATACGGAAGTCCTAATAAAAATCGACGTAACGGACTCGGATAATAAAAAAGACGATACGCAGTTTATCGCGAATAATCCCGATCAGGACGAGACAGTCGTCGAATCCTAATCTTATCCTTCGGTTAATTAAAATACCATTCGTATTATCCGTAAACCTCCTAAATAAAATAATCTTAATTTGCGGAACAGGACGAAAATAAAACCTTATTAGCGTACATTATTTAACGGCAAATACGTACGTAAAACGATCTTAATATATTTAAAAGAAAACGAAGCTATTATGTTAGAAAAAAACCGTAATAACTTTATCCCGGCTGGACCTTATTACAACTTATGTACGCTTAATTTTATTTACATACCCGAACCTTCAAATTTAAAAAAATCCGTATGGAAATAATTAAAAGCTGGTTCGTTAAAAGGGATTATTTAAAAAATAATCGAATTATAATATAAACGACAAACGAACGAATTATTTTTTGTACGGTTGTTTCCGTTCGGCGGTAAAAAAACAAAATAAACGTTTATTCTTATTAAACTTAAACGGTCCTTACTTAATACGTTTCCAAATAAATTAAACGAAATTAAAGGTTTTTATTCAATTTTAAATATAGCCGGTTTAATTAAAGCAATTTCCGGGTTCGATAAATAACAGTATTAAAAGGTTTTAAAAAATCGCCTTTTTTTTACGTTATATTTAATCCACAAAAAAACCGTCCTTTTTATTTTACAGAACGTACGGGAAACTTTCCGTAAACGGCGGAATTTGCTTAATTTAAAGCAACGGCGCCATATCCCCATACTTCGGACCGATCCATATAAAATACGGACTTCTGCCGCGTTATAAGCTCGACAAACGTCGGAAAAAATTACAAAACCGTCGCAAATTACGCCCGGTCCTAATCAAAACACACCTTATATAACCGTTCGGTTTGAACTGGTAGTTAAGGACTCGACGGTAATCCCAGCAGTTCAAATACCAACCCGGTATACGGTTTATACACTTTCGCGATTCGAAATCGTAACCCCGGTTATCGTAACGCCCGTACCCGTACGCGTAATTCGCGATATATCAAATCGTCCTAATTAAAAGCCCGCCTTATCGCCCTTATTTATAACGTCGGCTTAAAGCCTACAATTCCTTAATGTTTCCGATCTACTAAAGCCGCTTTCGTCACCGTACCTATATTCGCATAATTTGTTTACTTTTATATCGTTACCGGAATCGCCGGCATTACCAAAAAGCGATAATACGTAACCTAACGCTATAAATAATATATCGGAAAATGGAACCGAAATAATAATCCTTATCGAAATCATAAAATCGCGTACTAAAAGCAAACGGCACTTATTTAATAATAATAATAATCGCGATATTAAGCCAAAAATTAAAAAACGAAACCCGGCCGGTTCTAATCGGAACGGATAACGAAAAACGCGTTCGGCTTCGAAACGGGGTTACGGTCGTTAATAAATAAGGCATACTGGAGGTCAAGGCGGATGTTATAACTCTTCGCGGCTTTTAACGGTATATCTTCGAGTTCGTTAAAGTAAGGGATATTATAAATATATTTCGCCAACTTACCCACATCCTTACGGGATAAACGTTACGACATATTAAAGGTTAAGGCGGACGTTTTAACTTTTTACAGCTTTTAACGGTATATCTTCGAGTTCGCTAAAATAAGGGACGTTATAGGTATATTTCGCCAGCTTACTTACGTCCTTACGGGATATAAACGTCACCTTAAAGTCCGAAACCATATCCCCTTTATGCTGGAATAGCTTAATTGCATAAAAAAATAACCAAATAATACGAGTAATATTATTAATATATTTTTTATTTATTATGTTCGTTTTATTAATCTTAAGTTTATTAAGTAATTTATCGATATTAATTCTTTTTAATCCGAACTAACCATATATTATTACGGATATATAATAAACCTTATAAGCTAAGGAAATTAACGAACTTTAATATAACGCATTATCAATTATAATCCATCATAATTATTAACAAATTATACTTTTTAACTTATATCCCTTAATCCATAATACCGAATTAATATTTTTTAAATCCTGCCTTCCGGTCCCTTTTTTTAAATTTATCGTATTAACTTTTAAAATATTTTTATTCCTTCTAACTTTTAGGATATCTTAATTCGGGTTAATTAATTAACGTAAAGGATCGATTATGCGGGTAAATAAATAATATGGATAATCTTTAGCCAATATTAAGAAGGTTATTTTTTGGCCATAAATATAGCTATTCCGATATCCGCTTTTCTTTAAGTACCAACTCAAAATATCTAAAATCCCGGTCTTATAATAAATCCGGAACTTTTACGTTTTATAATCTTATTCTCCCGTAACCGTAAGTAATATCCTTTAAAGCCGGCCTTTGGCCACCTTTTTTTAAGATTTACCGCGTACGTTAAAGTTTTTTAGCTGGATATCTTAATAATTACGGTATTCTCATAATGGTTAATTTAAGGTCTTAATCAATACTTCCAGGTCCCCGTTATGCATTTCGTCGCAATCTTAAAAAAAATTTTGGTAATAATAAGTTTATCGGAATAAATAATTTCGTCGAAACCTTAAACAAATCATTTATTAATAAGTACCTTAATAAATACCTTAAGCTAAAGTTTACCGGTATTTCCGGCTGCGGCTTTTAAAACTTTTCTTTTTAAAGTGCAAAACTTATAAAAGTACGGGGTTTCGGCTGCTTGGTACTGGGCTATTTTTTTTAACGTAACTAAAATGGCGGGTGGATCTCGGAATTTTTTTATATCGGAATTTTATATAAATAAACGAAAAGTCGGACATAATAAATAACCACCAAAGGCTTTAACGTTAACACCGAATATGCTACGATACCTATAAAGCCAATCTTTATATATAATGATTTGCTCGTTATAAATCTACAAATAAAAACGGATTTTTTTTTCGCTTAATATTATAAAAATAATGTCCATATAATATATACCGTAAAAAGTTTCACGGTTTTGTAATCCTAATCGGGACCATAAGATAGCTATATTCCTAATACCATTTATATTATGCAAGTTATTATTATTTATAAACTTCCGGAAACGATTAACGGCCCGAATTATACGTTTTTCTAAATAAAATACGGTAACTAAATCTGTAATATAAAAAATACCTACTTTACGATTCCAAAAAGCTACCATCCAATAATTCGTAATTTTTAATTCGTCAACTTTATGGCTATATTCTGGTATAACGAAAAAAACGAATAATGCTACATGCCATTTTATAATTTCGTTTTCCGGGGGTAAGAACTGGCTTTAAATATTATTAATATACATAAATACGTTTCCTATCAATATTTTATAAGTTATATATACGTAATTAAAACCTTTAAACATTTATTCAAGTACGATTCCGATATCATCATAAATAAAATATACGTTAAGGATTATATAACGGTAAGCAGATTACGCTTTCATACATATACCAATAAACCTTATTTTATTAAGGCCTTAAAATATTACAACTTTATTAAATACTTATCTAAAGGCATAATAAGATAACTTATTAACTAACGCAAAATTTAAAAGGATAATATATATAACTATAAGGAAAATAATAAAAATAACGCCGTAATTAATATAATTTATATCGAACGCTAACCTGATAACATTCATATTATTATATATATTCCAATCTTTTGCTAGGTCGCCATATTACGCTAGGACGCGGTTATTATACTTCGCTTTATTAAACGGCAATAATTCCATCATAATAATTACATAATGTTAAATACCATCATAAAAGTATTTATAAATAGCAAATCTGGGGATATAATAAGTTTACCGGTAATACTTCTAATTAATCAAAACGGGAAATGGTAACTTAAAGTACAAAATGCAATAAACGGGTAAAGTTTATATATTAACTAATATCCGGGGGGAATTATTGGTATTAAGAAAAAATATATAACGTTTTATAATATATAAACGAAACCTATGGATAATTTACAGGTTATAAGGGAATCCGAAAGCAATACATATAATTAGGATTAATATATATACGAAATTTAAAATTATATAGTTATAAGTATATAAATGGTTAAATTTATATAAATTATTAAATATTAACCTAAAAATTAAGGTTATTTTTTTTTATAACAAAGTAATAACGTATAAAGAAGAAATTAACAAACGTATGTAAATTATATAAAACTTTTCCTTTATTACGAATTACTTAAAGTAATCCATAAAATTCCTTTACTTAAATATATACCGAATATAATTACTATAATTACTTAATACATAACTAATATTACTTACTTTAATATAACCTACTTTCATTCCGCATACCCTTTTACATTCTCCTATACTATAATAAATAAAATTAACGTACCTATATTATTTAACATTTAAAATATTTATTATAAGATATACCTCCATATTTTTTATAATGTTATAAGATATAAACGACTTTAACAATATATTAAAAGCCTTTTTTAAAAATCCTAACGATAATACACCTTAAATACACCCGGCAAACTTTAAACTTTCCACCAAGTATGTTAAATTCGTTAATAATACTACCAAAAAATAACTTTAAGGACGGATAACAAAATCCTAAACCAATAAATAACCAAAACCATTACCAAAACAACCCGCGACATAGCATAACCTAAGGCCTCATCCTGATCAAAGCAACTTCGTATTAGCTAAATAACATTCGACCGTCCCAAGATCTAAAACGCACCTTATAAAAAGCGCATACTATGCGTAGCCGATTCCAGATACCAGATTTATGCCATAAGGTTATATTAATATGGGGGAAAACTGGAAGATTATAAATATCCCACGTTTTAGCGCCAAGTCGACCGCATATTAATTAAATAAATCTTACGATTAATAATAATCTTTAAATTCGGTAATATCACAAAAGGCTTATATCATAAATGGGACTTCTTATCCTCGTAAGGTTTAACACTTATACAAACGCTAAATGCCAATACTGCCGCTCGGGACATTTTAAAAAGCAACGCCCGACAGAACAAGATTTACGTTATGGCGAATTATGCGGGCCCCATAAATTATTAAATTATAAATTTAACTAAAAACAATCGATTAATTACGGTTTTCGCAATTTAACGGAAAAAATACATAAACCGAACACCTTATAAACGATATAAGAAAAGGTTTATAACTTTATAAACCGGACCGACTGGCCAAGAGGTACATATTATATAGCCGTTTTATAAATGCTATAGTTTACGGGGTTATACGGGTAACAAGTATGCAAACTATACATGGGAACGCGGCGAAAAATGTTCATACGCGGTCCCAAAATATAAGGCATTATTATATAACCCGAATAAAGATTTCCAAGAAAACTTAAACCTAGATATAACGCCCAGGACGAAAATAATCCTAGGTCCTATTAATGTAAATAAGGTTATTAATGTACAAATTATAATAACGCTTAAGTAAGGGCAAGGGCAAAGGCAGAAATTATAAAAGATACGTAAAAACGTTAATTGGTAAGTTAATTATATACGAAATATATAAGTTAATACAAAATTATACGATATATTTAACTATAAGTAATATAATGCTATTAATACGTTAGTTTATTTTAATACGAAAAATTTATATAATATTATTACAAATAGGACCTTCGAGTTAAACGGCCTTAATCATGATTATACGGAATAGTAAATTATATTAATATTAAAATTAAATCCTTATATAAATTATAACAAAATATAAGAATAATAAAAAAATAAAGAACTATATCAGCGGTTTGTCTTCGTTTAATAAATTCTTACTTTGCTTATCCGACGACGACGTAAAAAACGACGGATAATCCTAATTAGGACCATTTACTAAATCATTTATAATTTATATCATAAAATTATAACCTTTTTCCGTATGTAGGATATTACGGTCGTCCGAAACCAAATTATCCTTAGCAAACTCCGTACTAAAAGCTACGTAGGTAATTACGTTAAGGCCATTTACAAGTTAATCTTCGTCCTTTATTATATCTAACCAATTAAGCCCATCTTCGTCGTTAATAATAGGTACGGTATCGTTAAAGTCGATAAACCTAGCCTCCATAACTTTCCGGCCCGCGGCTAAAATATTTTCGGATTCTTAACCATCTTTTTTAACTCAAAATGGATATTTTTTAATAAACCAAAAATTACGAAACAGAAAATATAAACGTTCGAGGATTTCCGTACGGGAATTTCGAATAATATGGCGCTTATTTCGCGAAAAAGCATAACGCATATAAAATTCGCGCTAAAAGGAAACATAATGCTTAATCAAAAACGAATTTCGGAAAAAAACAATATTAACGTTATATATACTATTTCTCGATCGGCGGAGTTCGCCAGTAAGCTATAGGTTATAATATTCGCCCTCTCGATTAAATACTTTCCATACTTTCTCCCTGGATTTTGTAAAAACCAAACTTAATATTAAGATCGAATCCTTAAATACGCGATCTAATATTACAGGACGTAATATCCAGTCGAAATAAAGCATTTTTTTACCGTAATTAATTTAACCGGCTTTATAAAAAAAGACCGATAATATCGGTATTAACCGTTTAATATAATTAACGTCGCCATAACGTATAGCATACGAAAGGCATAAATAAATTTGGGCTTTTTAAAAAAAGCGGTAATTACTTCGGAGTTCTTTATCGACAGAAATTATATCGTTTAACGGTTAGTTATTATTAATAATCGGGTCGAAAAAGTCGTTACCTTACGGAATATCACCCGTATTAAAAATATAACTAGCCCCATAATTAACCGATAAAAGGATTTCCTTTAAAACGTTTTAATTAAAACCATATCGTTTAAAAAAAAAATTATGTAAATTATATTCCCGAATTAAAAAATAAAATACTTACAAATTATCCGTTAAATTATTTATGTTACTAAATAACGTATTATTAACAAATAACGATAAAAAATTTTCGTTAGATAAACCCTTATTTATTAACGCATTTTAATTAAAACCCCGTAATACTTCCCTTATTTACTTAACGTAATTAAAATATTTCGAAACTATATTATACGCGATAGTTTTGAACTTAGCGACGGTTAACCGAAAACATATATATTTAATAAACTCGGTAAGTTAAGTTTTCGAAAAAAGATTTTCGATCGATTTATTTTTAATAATTCCGTATACGTTAAATACTTTTTTTATAAACGGTTCGTATCGGACGTATAATTCTTATAAAAATAACGCAAATATACGAATATTATGCATATAAAGGATAAAAGGCTTAAAAAAATAAAACTTTGATAATTTTTAATATAATTATATTATCTTATTCAAAAATTAACGATCCGCCTTTAAGGTTGCTTACGTTATATGCGTCCCGGCAATATTGTTAAATTAATAAGTACGCATAAATATAAGCAAAAAGTTTATTTATATATAAAACAAAGTAAAAACGGAAAAAAACTACCGTTTCCTATTATATAAATCGGCTACTTTAGTTTAACTAGCCTATATTTTCCGGATATAACTAGTTATTTTTTAATCCCCGGAAATAAAATAAAAACGATTCGAAAACCGATAAAACTATCCTTTTTTAAAACCGCATACTTTTTAAAAAATCTTTTAATAAACGTTATAAATACCTTCGATAATACTTTCGTTTTAGTTAACTACATTTAATAAAATCGAACGGTATTTATTATACGGTAAACGCTTTAATTTAAAAAAGCTTAAAAATTTTTACTTATTTCGCTTATAAAACGCATTAACAAAAATAAGGAACAAACTCCGGATAATATTAATTACGAACTAACGGAAAATATCTAATAATACCAAATATTATTATAACGTTTCGTAAAACCATTTTATTTTATAATATTAATTAAAACAGAACATAAATTACTTTAACTTTTCTTTAAAAATACGGTTATAATAACGGGCAAAGGCGGTAATAAAATTCCGTATAACGGAACCGTATCGAAACGTTATATTATAAACATAATCTTAAATATTAAAGTTATCATACCAAAACATAATATTATCTTATCGTACCTAACTATAAAGCTTAACCTATCCTAATTAAAACGGTATTATTATAAAAAAAGTAACGTAATTACTTTTATTACCTTTAATAACCGGGTTACGTTTTTATTTAACGTAATATAACTTTCGTAAATATTTAACCCTTTTAATATATCGATTTTATTTCGTAATAAATTTAAGGATAATAAAAACTTACTTAATAAATGGGGCAAATAATTGCTATTAATTTTGGAAACGATCTTAACCATAATGGTTAGGACCATAAGAAAAGGATATATAAGAACGTTTGGATCGTTATTATTACAAAACCGCTTCGCTTTCGGCTTCGCATTATACGATTACCACTTTTTCCTTAAATATATAACTACTTAATTCAAAAGTTTAAATTAGTTAAAAGTTAACGTATTTATAAACCGTTAACTTTCGTTTAAAATAATATGGATTATTTTAATATCGAATGATAAATCCTCCGGCGGATGGCAAAATCCAGGCCCTTTTATAAAAGCTATAAGTTTCCCGTATAACGTATTATAATATTTATTTATAATAAGGTTTTAATTAATAAAAATAATAAACTTTTATTAATTTTCGCATGTTAATAACCTATCCCGTATTTGTTCTTTTTTTAATACGTTAATTAACCGATTAATTCGAATAGTCGAACTGGAAGCTTTACCTAAATCCTCGCAAAAAATCTAATTACGGATAAAGTTTTCAAACGTCAAATTCGTTTTTCGGTATTATTACCAGAAATTGATTATACGCGTACGTATATTCTGTTCTAAAGGTGTGGCTCGATAAAACTGGGAAAATTCGGATTCGTCGTATTTTAAAAAGGGGGATAATAACGCAACGTATTCGGGCTGTAGCTAATAAACGCGCTGGTATCTAGAAATGGCAAAAGGGTCATAATTAAAACCATTACGGTACTGATAATAAGCCATAATAAAAGGATTCGTATAAATATATATATAATTACAGAAAACGTTTTGTTATTAAGATATTACAGAATTTCGTTTTTCTTAATCATGAAATGTACAAAACGAACCCCTCTTTCGCACAACATGAACTCAGGCCTCGCTGGCTCGTTACGGGGATTTGGGGTTTAATTGGTTAATTTTTAGCGTTGTGGAGCGGTACTTAAGTGACTTCGAAGAAAATAGAGAACGAGCCAGGGAGGCCTGAGTTGGAGTTGTGCGAAAAGAGGGTCCGTTCTGGGCGCTCTCACCAAAATTATCAACTTTCTTTTCATTTCTTTTTAAAATATAAAGATTCAAATAAAAAGAAATAATTACGTAACCAAATTAAAGCCGATAAGTATAAAACTGTATATACGCGTCGAATATAAGCTAATATACGTACAGGAATCTTTTTAATTTTTTTCAGTGGCAATTATAGCCAATATGGCTAGGTTTTGGTCTGGGAAATGGGCGACCGCAACGCCCTCATGGCTGCGACGTAACAACTACCGGTCGCATTATCGTGCACCGGGTTTCCTAAATATATTTTATATAGGAGAAGCCCGTATATCAATTTTTTCGGCCGTACGGGTTATGGTTGTTACGTCGCAACCCTAAGAAGGTCCCGGACTTGATTAACCGGACCTTTCTCATAGCTGCGACGTAACAACCACCGGTCGCAACATTTGCCAGGGGCCTTCCAAGGGTTATTCAGTATGGGAGAAGCCCGTACAGCTATTCTTTTGTCCGTACGGGTTGTGGTTGTTACGTTATAACCATGAGGGCGTTCCGGTTAATCAAGTCCGGACCTTTCTCATAACTTCGACGTAACAACCACCGGTCGCAACATTTTGCCATGGGCCTTCCAAGGGTAATTCAGTATGGGAGAAGCCCGTACAGCTATTTTTTTGTCCGTACGGGTTATGGTTGTTGCGTCACAGCCGTAAGGGCGTTCCGGACTTGATCAACCGGAACGCCCTCATGGTTATAACGCAACAACTACAACCCGTACGGATAAAAGAATGGCTGTACGGGCTTCTCCCATACTGAATAACCCTTGGAAGGTTCATAACGAAATGTTGTACGCGGTAATTAGGTTGTTATAGCCATAAGGGCGTTCCAGATTAAAGGCTTGCCTAGAACGGAGTTTTTAGCCATTTTTTCGAGCGCGTTTTATTAATCGCGATTTAATTAGGACCAAATGTATATAGGAAGATAGAGATTTTAATTCTGTATTAACTTTTCGTAGTTACAAAATAAGTAATGTTAAATTAAAGTTATCTTTAAAAAAATTCGAATTGAAGGTTTTTGAAGATTTATATGGGAGTGCCCAGAACGGAGCCAAAAAATCACAACTTGTCAGATATAGGGGACATCAGTTGTGTTGTTGTATTAGGTCAGTTGCAGGTGCTGTTGCACTCATACAACTTTAAGTAGCTTAGCTCCGGAACACATATGGGCCGATCAGTAGGTGACCTTTCCGTGTATGGGGTGCGCTACGCACCCCCCAGCTAGCTGACACACCCCCTTAACGCCTTAAAGTATTCACAGCGTTAATCACCGCATTTCATCATTCCCTAAAGCCACAGCTGTCCATTCCACCTCTCCTCCGGCGATTAAATCCTCCTGATCAGCTAATTCCTTGTTTAAAATAACCCTTAAAGCTTTCCTCCGCTAATCCAGGGCTTCGGTAATATCCATCAGTTTTAGCTGCTTTCTGAAATGCCGGAAGGCTTTTCGTAACAGGGCTTTAATTAATTTATTAGCCAGCATATTACCCCTAGATATATAATCCGCTTTAATTAGGTCCCTTTTTGCTGCCTTTCGTAACCAGTAGTTATATATATCTACGTACCGTAACTTTATTTATAAAAAGGCGACGTCGGCGTTAATTAACCGTATCGTCTGTTAATTATCGCATTATATATTTAACGGTCCTGCATTTAAACCGATTCCTAGTTTTTTAATTAATCGAAAATTAAATAAGGTTTCTTTTATAACCTACGTAAAAAATAATAATTCCGCTTCGGTTATAAAAGTAATTATATTTTTGCTTATTCGTTTACTATCTTATTACTTTTCCGAATTACTTTATAATGTAAGTTTAAAAACTTTTTCGATTAACCGTATTATCCGTAAAAAAGGCGTTGCTTTAAGTATCTAACAAATCCTCGCTACCGAACTATAACGTTAACGTTTTGGTCCCGATTAGGTATAATATGATTCGATTAGCAATTTTATGATATGCATTATTAAGGTTTAGGTTAAATCGTACAAATCGGGATACCGTAAAGGATATATCTGGTCGTATATTAATTACAACGTATAAAATAAAACCGATCTTTTTCTAATATTTATTAATTAAGCCTAAATAAACCAGATTAAAATTCGGTAATAACTTGACGCTAATTATTAACGTTTTTAAGAAGTTATTTAGACGTTTTTTAAAAATAAGGTTAACTAGCTTGTTTATAAAGTCGAATTAAAACACCCAAATTTTCCTATTAGGTTTATCTTTAATTATTTCGATCCCGAGGAACTATTATAAATCCTTACCCCCTATAAGAGTATACCGTTCCCGCATTTATTAAATAAACTGATCGACGAGGTCTTAATCTTTCTTACCGTACGCCGTAATAATGTCGTTTACAAAAAAAAAATTAAGTAACCCTTAACGAAAAAAATAGTAAAGTTTATAAAAAACGAGGCTAAGTCCTAATTTTTTTAATATCTCGGTAAAATCTTTTTGCTATAACAAAGGCGATTCCCTTAGTTTATATAATACCTTCCTAATCAGGAATATCTTCCTACGCTATAGGTATTTTGGGGGCGTTTTTATATATATTTTATAAGGTAGATTTACGTTAACGAAGGTGTTTATAGCGTTATATTGCTTAAGCTTTAAATTAAACCTAGCCGTAATAGCGATTAAAGCTCGAAACGACCTTCCAGTTAACCTGGATACGTATATATTCTTATAAGCGTCTTTAAGCTGTTAATCGTCTTATACGACAAAACGGGCCTTATACTTCTAAAGTTAATTCTGCTTATCGAACTTATAAACGTATATTTACATATATTTTAAAACCTGTTTCTTATTAGCAAAAAACTAATTAACGGCTTCCCAAAATTGCATTTCTTTATGATTTTGCAAGTAAGCCCTTTCGGTTTTAAGAAATATCTCCCCTAACGGGTATGTACTTAGCTTTTTATGGCCTTATAGCGGTGGCGGCAGGTCTCGCTTATGTACTCGGTTTTGCGACCTAGGTAACGTTTTTCCTTTTGGTATATTAAAGCCTTTCCGATTAAGATGGCGCGTATTTCGGGTAATTATCTTCCTTAAATTTCCGCAGCTTACTAACCGGTTACCGATTATTTTTACAAAATAAGCTAACCGTCTTACGTTAAAGGCGGCTTTTCATACCCTAAAATCGTTTCGAATAATACCATTTCGGCACGGAACATACGGGGAATTTACGTTTTTAACCCGTAAGGTGCTTTCGTTTTTTACCGTTACTTTAGGTTGAATAACGTAATAAAAGCTTAGGGTTACCTTTATTCCTTCCGTTAGCGTAATGATTAAAACAGTTATCAGAGCAGACGCTGGTGGCGGTAATGGTCCACGGGACGGAAATGGTTCGAATATAGCGGTTATATAGGGGTGATTAGTTTTATGCGAGCAGGTTTATTTTTTTTTATCCTATACGTCTTTAGCGTTTATACCATTCTGAAGCTATCCTTCCCGTTTAACCGGTAGCTAAATTATTCCGCTTAAGCTTTTATCTTCCTTTTATATATGCATTAGGTAGTTATTAGCTTGATTAAATATTTTTATTTGTCGAAGTAATTTTTATAGTTCGTTTTCCGTAACGTGTAAAAAGTTATTCTTTAAATACTTGATATCGCCTAAAAAGGTAGCTTTTTCGTTAAATTGGACGTTTCGAATAATAATAATCTTATTAACTAACGGATTCCATATTTCGTAAATGTTCGTAGATCGATAACCGATAAGGAAATTAATCCATGCTTTAGGATTTAACTTTTGAAATCTTTTTTTATGGCGGTAATCGTAATAACGTAGGTTATATAGCTATAAGCTCGAAGGTGGGCCTATTAAGGTTTCCGATTAAGTATTATAATGCCGTTTTTATACGCCAGGTAAATATAATAAACCTTATATAGGGTTTGCCAAAAGAAAGCGTATTTAGGGGTACGGTTATATAAATAAACTGCTGCTTTAAAAATGTGTACGATTAAAAACGCCGGTAACTTAACCCCATTTCGTATCGCAATCGCCTTTTCCTTAATTATACCCCTTAAACGTTTTGCACTCCCGTTTTGGGCCTGGGTATATGGTATTAAAGGTTTAAGTCTAATACTAAAAGGAGGCGATTAAAATATATTTCGAAGTTGGTGATTTTTTAAAATCTCGTTATCGTATTTCATTACCTGTGGGAAAGCCTTATGTTGGTTTTTTAGAATTTTTGAAAGGTATCGAAATGTTATAATTAATATATCTTGTTTTCGGTTTTTTAGGTAAATATCCTAAATAAAACCTAAGTATCTGTCGGTTGCAAACATAACGTATTTGTATCCTTTAAGGTTTTTTTCGAAGTTAGTAAAGTCGACGACTATTCTTTATCCTAATCGGGATGTTCCTTCCTGAAGCTTGCGACGTATTAATCTTTTTACCTTCGCTTTGTTATATGCTTGGTATTTGATTGTTATAGGACCCTTTAATCGGATTCCCTTAATATGGGACTATAATTATACGATTATTTCGGGTTTTAGGTGTCCTAGTCGTAGATATTACATGGTACCGTCACTAATTTGTGGCGGTTTCGCTGTCTACGAGTTGATATTTCGTTTATAAGTAACTAGGGCTGTATAGGTAGTTATTATGTTAATATCTTCGATAACGAACTGATTAAATTTGTTTATTAGCATAGCAACCATTTAATTATACTTATCTCGAATAAAATTGTTAGTTTTTCGGTTATCCTATTAGTATCCCTTTTTCCGGAACTACCGGAAAGATACCAGGTTGCATGCGAAGTTTTCGTAATAAGCTGCGTCGTATAAACGTAGCGTTTTTAAGCCCTTAAAGCTTTGAAACAGTATATTTACTTCTCTATAACCATTAATCGGGACAAAGTTGTTTCCTGCGTACATTCCATTATCTTAAATCGTTATCTTATAATTCAGGAACTTGCTGATAAGGTTAAAAATATATATCGTAAACCCCGAATCCAGAATAAATGAATTTCTTAAAAGGTAAGACGAAACATTTATAATGCCGCGTTAATTTATTATTAGGAAGTACGCAAAAACTTGTTTTATTCCCTTTAAAAATTAATCTGTTTTTATAATTAACTTTTTTATACCTTTCGATAGACGATTAACCTTTTCCTTTAAGGATTAATTGGAGTTAAGTTGTTAATAAATTAGCTTTATTATTTCGTTACTAAAACGAAAATTAGCTAAAGTTTTATTATAGAATGCATAAAAGCACTAAGATAATATATAATGAAGGCTTAAATAAACCTTATATCGTATACCTTGGACGCCTAACTTTTCGCGTTTTCGCTTACTAATACTTCGGTCCGAGTATGAACCTTTACAACTGCCTTACTTCGACCTACGTCCTAAGGTCCTTTTTCGTGGTCGAAGGTTAATATCTTTAGGCTTTTCCTAATTAAGATCGTCCTGATTAGATGGGTTTACAGGAGCTTCGTGGAACGTTAAAAACGTTACCTTGATATTTCGTGATGTAAACGGCAACTGAGTTATATTCCAGTATTCCAGAAGGTTAACCGCTATTTCCTGGTAACTGATCGTTCCGTTTTCAATTTTAGCTTTCCTTATTTTTTGGAAGGTTATCGTTTATGTCCCAATAATGGGAGCTAATGCTATGCATAAGTCATTTACCCATACGATGGCTGTTTTCGTCTTTGGGATACCATATCGCTTTCCTTAGGCCATAACCTTTTGCCATTATACAATCTATTCGTTTAGCTTCTTTGCTGACCTCAAGGCTTGCTTTAGCCTTTCGCGGTATTTTCGTTAGGTATTAATTAAAAGCCTGCTGTCGTATACCTTGCCAGACTCAGCCAGCTTAACGTACCATTTTCGTAAGTTCTTTCCTGGAGGAAAATTTATCTCCTTAATCGCTGGAGACACAGATTTTAAGATCCATTTCGTAAGGTCGTTGATATTTTTACAAAAGTTCTCGTATTTTCGATTTTCGTAAATGTATATCGCGAAATCTTAAGTATAAACTTGTCTGCCCTCGGTAGTTATTTTAAGGGTGTTTATCGGACGGCCCGTTCAATCGACGTCTTCGATATATATGGTTTCTTCGGAGGATAAACTAGCCGCTCGCGTCGGTTGACGAAGTCGTCTCTTTGGATAGGTGGTTATATCGGGTTTTGTAGGTTCGATAGGCCATGGATTGTCCTGATCAGGGTCAATATAACGCCAAATACCAAGCGCGTACGTTCTAGATTGGAATTCGCCTTTAAAGCGATCCCAGTCCTTGGGTCCATGATAGATGATTACGGACGTCGACGGTACGGTCGTTATTGTTGCTATTGAAGTATATGGATAATTGCCACTGATATATAGCCTATATCGTCTCAGCAACAGCTAATCAATTAATGATTTTCTCGAATTAAGCGAATAAGACTTTTAATTGTCAGATATAGGGGATATCAGTTGTGTTGTTGTATTAGGTCAGTTGCAGGTGCTGTTCCACTCATATAACTTTAAGTAGCTTAGCTCCGAAACACATATGGGCCGATCAGTAGGTGACGTTTCCGTATATGGGGTGCGCTACGCACCTCTCAGCTAGCTGACATAACTTGCTATCAGGCCCTATTTTTAAGGTTTGTGTTTTTTGTGGGTTAATATAGGTCTTTCATGGGACGGTACTTAAAGCTACAGGTTTTAAAGAGCACTAGCCATAACTGCGCCGCAGGCGCAGCTACAACCTCAAAAATAAGGCCTGATCTCGATGAGGTAAGCCTCCCGTACAGTCGGAAACAGCGGAGGCTAGCGTCCAGCCCAAAAGGTCAAGGTTACGTAACGGGCTCGAAGGGCTCGTAGGGCCAAAACCTTCGAGCCAGTTGTGTCAAAAGACGGCTCGACGGACTTGACGAGCTCGAGGGTTCGAATTATTTGAACGTATCGAATCAAAAATAAGATATATACCTTTATTAATTCCATAACGTACGAGATCAGTACTGCGGATGGATCAGTATTCCGGATGGTTTTTGTCACTTTTTAACAACCCAACTTTAATTGTTTATTTTTTAATATTAATAATATGAAACGGTTTATAAAAGAAACGAAAATGAACATAATTATTTAACCTAAAAAACGAAACCCGAAACTTAATTAGGCGATATTTAGTTCTATATATGAAATTGCCCATTCTTTTTTACATAAACGATATATCGGTATATTCTCTTAAAGCGATTATATACCCAGATTGCGCAAATTAACGCCAACCGAAAAGAAATCCATTATTAACCGAATTTTTAACCTAAATACGTAAACGTTTTTTGTCCGGCTTTAGTACGTTAAAAATATGGCTAATATATTACTTATCTAGCGCGTCGTAAAACGCGTCGGGGTTAAATAAGCGTCGAGATTTATTAAACGGTAAACAAAACTTAAAACGCGTTTAAATCGAAAGATTAATTATTAAAAAGTATTATGCGAAAATCTAAAAATGTTTTGCAAATAGTTCAAACTTATTCGGGTTATAATCGCAAAGTACGGTATCGCAAAAGAAGATATTCATAACTACGACGAGACGGGCTTTTTAATAAGGTTTCTTATAATATTAGGTATGGTAATTATAAATATTAAAAAACGTAAAAAACTTAAATAAGCCTAATAAGATAATCGGGAATGGGTAATAGTTATATAGGCTATTAATTCGTACCTTTATTTATTATTTTAATAAAAAAAAACTACCTTAATTTTTAATATCGAAAATAATAATTAACACTTAATTAAAAACTCGGTATAAGCTATAACGGTTGGATAATAAACGAATTAGGTTTAAAATGAATTTAATACTTTGATAAGTATATACGAACGTACACGAAAGGAACTAAACGTTTCCTTATTTTTGACGGTTACGAAAGCTATTATTCGATCGAATTCGAAGAATACTGCGCGAATAACGGTATTATTATTTTT
The DNA here is from genome assembly GCA_004154915.1 of Monosporascus ibericus. Lineage (NCBI taxonomy): Eukaryota > Fungi > Ascomycota > Sordariomycetes > Xylariales > Monosporascus > Monosporascus ibericus. Next base: position 24,435 of record QJNU01000188.1, read on the forward strand.
TGCATACCCGCCTATTCTTTTCATCGGCTCTAGCTTTTCGACGTATTATGCTTTTCTATTTTAAAGCGCGCTTATTTGCTATATATCGAGAATTTAATGTAACGTTATTATATTTATATCGCGAAAGAAGATTTCCTTATTGGCTTTTATAACGCGTTAAAAGCTGTTATAACGTCCGATAATATTAAATGCGGATTTGTAAAAGCCGGATTTATTTTATTCGATTTTAATAACGTTTTATCCTATTTAAAAATTGCTCCAGTTGTATTTATATTAACCGTTTCGCCGCTTACCTCCGCCGGTTTTAATCTTTCGCCTTTTGGGAAAACCTTTATAAATATCCATAAAGCAATAAGATAAGGACGTTATTTGTAAAAAAAGATCAAAAATTATTAAGGTAGTTCGCCGACAAGAATCGTTAAATCGGTTAATCTGTTAACCAAAAGTTACCTAATACTTTGGCATAAAGTTACTTTCCCGAAATAAAAGACTACTTAATTGTGCGAAATTAATTACGTCCTTAACAAACGTCGCAAAACTAAAAATAAACATCTTTAAAAAGGAGGAATACTTATTATATAAGAAGGACAAACTTTCTTAGCCGAAAAAAAAGGGGGTCGTAAAAAAATGCAATTAATAACGGCTAAAGGTAATCGTCGTAAAAAGGTTAAGATAAAGTAACGGAAGTATAACGTTTACGGCAAGCCCGGACATAATACGCGTATTTCTTAGGAAGTTATAAAAACGTTTAGCAATAAAAAATCCGGTTGATTTTAATTAATTTGATATGTTATAGTTAATTAATTTGAATTTGTTATTGCGGGGTGCCAAAAACCATCCGGAGTACTGATCCATCAGGAGTACTAATCTCGTACGTTAGTTTAAATAAATTACCACCTTTTAACGTTGCTTAATTACTTAAATTACATTTAATAATTTATTATTATTAAAAGTAATTATCGTATACCTTCTGCGAGGTTGATATGGGTTAAAGGCTTATTTTTTAGGCTTAGCCAAATATACAGAAAACCACTCCACGATATAATTTCCACGAAAGATATTATACGTAGTATCTTCGACTACCATAACTTATTCATAGTTTTCACGGTTAGGATAGATTATATATCTTAGTTGCTATTACCAACGGGTTTAGCTCCTTCAAAGACGGTCGGCGCTATAACACAAGTACCTTATAATTTAGAATTACGTAATCATACGTAATAGCTCGATAGGCTCGATAATCGAGCCATTCGAGCTAGGCCCTATAGATTCGACAGGCTCGATGGCAGAGCCATTCGAACTATACAAAACATCTTACATGGTATTAGAATACAAATACGTTTATTGTTTTTTCTATAGTTTAGATAGTACCGGCTTATAATATGACCTCGTTACGTAGTTTACTTTTAATAATTTACTATTACTTAACATAATTATAACATATTTTATTACTTACTTATTTACGATATTAGTATTAATACACACCTTATAACTTAGGTTTAACAATTAATTACACCGACTAACACTTATACGTTATAAACCTTTATTTAGTAATATTATTAAATTTCAGTAATACCCCCGATATTATATTATTTAATAAGTAACTCGTATTTAAAAAACCTGTTTAATTTTGCGAAAATAATATTATCCGTTTTAATAACGAAAGAAACTAATTTAATTTCTTTCGGAAAAGCTTTTATAACGATTAAACTAATTTATTAACGTAATTATGTAAGTAATTAACGATAAAACAGAATTAATTTATATTTTTAAAAAAAACTCGAAATTAAATAAAAACTTAAAAAAGTCGAATTAGTTAAATATGTAAATAAGAAATAGCTCGTATAATCATCGAAACTAATTTAACCAAATGAACCTACTTAATTAATATAACCCCCTTAAATAGCCTGCGGTAAAAAATATTAAAAATATTTTAACTCTTATTAAGCGAGACATTTTTAATACAATTATTACTAGATTATAACAGTTCCTTATAAAATATCGCGTATATTTTAAGTATTTGCCTAATTAAGATTATAACATTTATCTTTTAACTTTAATTAGTTCTAAAATAACTAACCGGAAATGGAGTTATTTTATTAAAGCCAGTTTTTCGTAAATATATTACCCACTCCTTTGAATGAAGGTTTATAATATCTATGATAATTTATAACAATTATCAAAGCCGCGAGAAGGATTTAAGGAAAGTATTCGAAATAGTAACCGTAAAGGTTAAAGCCGAAAATAAAATTAAGGATTTAAAACAAAAAAGATTACCTTTTAAATATAGTAACCTTTTCGTTTAATTAGCCTGAAAAAGTAATTAAGGATAGAAAGTATGAATGGTTATATTTTTTAACGGCCTAAACGAAAAAGTTTAAAAAGATTTATTTCAGGATAAACGCCTTCAAAGGTTGGTAAATTATATTACCAGAATAATTAAAATTAACTATCGATAGTACGACTAAGGAATTCGATATTTTGAGGACCGGCAAGATAATATGTTAAGGTATTCCCTTGTTACTAATACGTGACGAAAAATATATACATGCTATAAAAGGGCACCTGAATCTATTAAAATTGGAACAATATAATAACAAAACCGACGTCAGGTTTAATGCTATAATTACGGCAAGATACGATATATCGCCTGCAAATCTTAAAATAAATAATAATCGAGATAATAGGCATTTATGTTAATAGAATAACCTAGAAATAAAAAGAGCAATCGGAATAACAAAGTATTAAGGAATATCAAAATTAAACATAATTATAATCCCTTTTACGAAAGATTACAGGAATTCCAAAAGGCAAAAACAGTACCCTAAGTAACAACTTAAAAACAACAAGACATAATTGTAAAACTTATAATAATCTAATAATTAAAAAAATACGACGGATAAAAAAAGCTTACAAAAGATAAATTGCTTTCCAGTTCTTAACAAAAACGATAATAACGGTAAAAACAATTAAAGTTAAACGCATAAATTAAAAAATACTAAGCGTAGAACAAAGCCTTCTTATAAAAATAACTAAACCGATACGGGAAAATTTATGTTATCTATTATATATAGGCTTATTACTTCAAATTAATAGAAAAACAAGAATATATCGAAAAGCGAAGTATACGGATATATAAATCAGGATTCCATTTTTATAATCAAGTCGGAAAAGATAAGGAATTTACGTATTAAAAAAATACCATTAACGTTATTACGGTAATAGTAAGTTAGCCCGAAAGATAGAATTGCCCTAATAAAAACCATATATATTATTTCGAATAGTACGATTACAAAACGAGAAAGAAATCGATTTATAATACAGGTATAAAAATATCGCTAAAAGTAATTAATAACTTAAAGTTCCGGTTAACCTTTATAAAAGACCCAAACGAACGACGAAATATTTAAAAAGAAATCCAGTAAAAAGAAAGAATAAAGATAATACGATATCGAGTTTCAAGCATAATAAAAGAGGTAAAAGAAAATCCCAAACCAGAATATATTAATAGAAAAGACAGCCAAATGTAAATCCTTTGATTGGGAATTACCTTATAGCAATAAATAAGATAATTAATGTAACTACAAGCCCCTAATTAACAAAATCAGGAATATATTAAGGCGTTAAAGAAAAATGTAAAAGGTAAACGCCAGCTATAAAAAACCGTAGGATATTAAAACCTTGAAAAGCTAATAAGAGCTTTCAAAAAGAGCTTTAAATGTGACGACAAAAGCCAAAAGTAACTTTACCACTTTATAAATACAAGTTGAAACATAATAATTTATGGCATTTATGGATTACGGAATAATGGAAAGTTATTACAATTTATAGGAAGTAATTAATTAATTTATATTATTGTAGAAAAAGAGATGGGACCCTATATCGTCGAAAACGCAGAAGGTTAGGTATTTACTTCCAGTGATAATAAAATTAGCCCTAAGATTAATCACCTTGAGACTTTCGTTAATGGAAGGAACCAAATAATAAACTTCGATATAGTTCCGTTTAGAAATTACGATATAATTCTCGGAAAACCATGGCTATATTAATATAGCCCCTAAAATAATTAAGAAACTATATAAGTCAAGTTTGTTTTATCCCTTTCATATAAAAAAGAAATAGGAAAAGATCTTAATATTTGGTTGATAATGGCGACAAATATAAGAATAAGGATAGGATAAAAAATTACCACCTATAAGAACAAAAAAGAAAAAAAACAAAGGTACCATAGAAGAATACGACGCATTATCGTTATTATCATAATAAGGCTACGAAAGAAAGATAATCATTTACAGCATCAACCTTTAAAATGAGAAACAAAAAGTAACGTACCTTTATAATATTGTAAATATGAATAATTGTTTCAAAAGAAAGTTATAACAAAATTACCAAAATATAGAAAACAAAACTATGAGATAATTCTTAAGGAAAGAAGAACGATAAACTTTAACCCGAGTTTTAATTTAACGAAATAAAATTATTGGTATTACGAGAACATCTTAGGAATAACCTTAAAAAGGTTATATACGACGTTCCAGCTTATTAACGGGACATTTTATATTTTCTATATTAATAAAAACGGAAAGTTACGTTTAATTATTAAATGTAAACAACTAAATAATATAGTCGTTAAAGATACACCGGTGTTACTCTTAATTAATAAAATAAAGGACCGCCTTAAGGGAGCAAAGTAGTTTATATATTTAAATGTTAAAAGAGAATATAATTAAATACGTATAAAATAAGGATATAAATAGAAAATAATCTTTAAAATATGATGCGGACTTTTCGAGTATCTTATTAGATTCTTCGGATTTACGAACGTTTTCGTAATTTTTTAACGGATGATTAACTATATATTTAAGAAGTATTTAAATATTTTCGTTATTTATTACATCGACGAAAAAGGATATATCGAATACGTTTATAAAATTCTTTAAGCCTTATAAAACGTAAACCTATGAGTTAATATAGAGAAAGGCGAGGTCCAGATGTAAAAAGTAGAAATTCTAAAACATATTATCACCTTAGGATATATTAAAATAACCCTTAAGAAAATTGCAGTAATATAAGAATAAGACAAGCTTATTATGATTAAGAAAGTACAAGCCTTTCTCGGATTTATTAACAATTATAAAAGGTTTATTCGATACTTTCGCAAGATAGATATATTATTATCAAACCTGACAAAAAAAGGAAACGAATTTTAATAGTTAGCAGAAACAAAAAAACTTTCTAGAAGTTCAAGGGCGTAATTACCAGCAAGTCAGGACTAATTATATTTGACCCAAGCCGCCTAGTTAAGCTTAAAGCCGACGCTTCGAATTATGCTTTAAGCATAATAGTCAGATATCGCGATAAAAAAGGCAAGTTATACGTTATCGCCTCTATTCCTGTAAACTAAAAGGAATAAAGTTAAATTACGGCATTCCCTATAATGAATATATGGTTGTCGTTAAAACTTTTCAAAAACTTAAATACTGCCTTAAAGGAAACATTTACTAAGTTAATGTATATAGGGATTATAAAAACCTTATACCTTTTATCACCATTAAAAAATTAATAAGACGATAATTACATTACGCCGAAGAATTAACAAAATACGACTTCGTTCTTATCTATCAGAAAGGATGAAAAGGGGCAAAATAAACACGTTAAATTAAAAACCAGACTTAGACGAGAAAATAATTAACATTAACTATTAAATCTTCAATATTACACCAGATAAATATTTATAATTGTAATAGATAATAACGGTTAGAGTAATACCTCTTAATCTATATTACAAAATCCCGTAACATAACGATAGTTTATTCAAGTACTAAAAAATAGAGAGGTTATAAGCCCTAAAGAAATACCAGGAGATATTAATATAAAATACATACTAATACTAATTATATAAATACCTATGGACTTATAAAATCTTAAAACGAATATAACGTATTTATTACTTTTTTTAAAATAAAAGTAGTGATACAGAGGGTACGAAAGCGTTGTTATATATGTAATAAGGTAAGAACTCGATGAAATATGCCATACGGAGAATTATAGCTATTACTAATCCTAACATAATTATAAAATTTACTTACTTTCGATTTCATTACCAACTTTCTATTATTAAAAAACCCAGTTGCGGACGTACATTGTAATACTCTGTTTATAATCGTTAACCGATTTACGAAACTTTCTTGTTTTCTATTACATAATAATACGGATGTAAAATAATTATTATACATTCTGTTTAAGATATATCTTAAAAGTATACCGGTTATTTATAGACATTATTATAAATAAAGAAACCATATTTATTTCGAAATTCTGATAGGGACTCATCGCGTAATTAGGCTTAAATTATAATTTATTTAATGTTTTTAAAACTTGAATGAATGGAAAAACGGCAAGAAATAATCGAATATTAAAGAGTTACCTCACGTATTATATTAATTACAAATAGAGCGGTTAGGTTTAAAGCTTATCTATCGTATAATTACCTTATAATACCAATTATTACGGCAAAGGTAAGACAACTTCAGCAAATATTAACTTCGGTTTTATACCAGATGTTTATAAAGATATATATAAAGTCATTATTAACTTTAAAGTGATCTTGATATTAAAATAACATAAGTAATTATACGCAGAAATAAAAATAAAACTTAAATTCGAAAGTCATTAAATAAAGATGTATTATAACTAAAAAAGGCTAAAAGGATTCACCCTTTAAAAATGAGAGATAGTTAACTTAGTTACCAGAAATATTTAAATTAAGCAATCAAATATAGAACTCGGTTTTAAGTATCTCGATTTATATCAAGTTATTAAGAAAATCTTAAAAGGTATTTACGAACTAAGGTTATTATTTAAAATTAACCATTATTTAATATTTTATATTTACTTACTTGAATTAATAATAAATATAATGCAAGTTAATATAAAATAAAACGAGAAGGTTACTGGGGATATACCAATATACGAAAGAGAAAAACTGTAAGACGCATCAAGAGAAAGGGCCTAACATAATATTTGGTAAAATGAAACAATTACCTTAATTCCGAGAATACCTTGGAACCCGCTAAAAGTCTTACAAACGCTTAGTATCTTTTAAAGGATTTCCATTAATAACGCTGGAGCCGTTAATAAAAGCATTTAAATTAAAACTTGTTAAACCTATTTAATTCATATTTTAAATTTTAAATTCATCGATCGAGTTAACGACTTGCGTTAATATAGCCGTTATTTTAACCCGTTCCCTTTTTTTATAATTCCTTCTGCCGTTTCAACATATCCAATACCGTTAGGGTATGAAAATTGCGAGTAAATATATGCGAAATATAATCTTTCTATATTTTCTTTTAAGTTTTGAAACAACTGGTTTTCGCATAAGTTCAAGAAATTTCCTTTTTAAATTGTTCGGATTTTTCGTTAACTTAATGTATGTCGGTTTCCGTTTTTGCGTAATTCGTGATTAACCGTTTTAATTACATAAGGGGAAGATTATTAACGTTATACAAACATTATTAATTTAATATACACCTTTTACTACCGGAGAATTCGGCTAGTAGAATACGGTAATTAAAAAAGCTGTAACGAATATACCATAAACAGGTGCGTATATCGATAAGGGTAAATATAAAAAAGAAAAAAGAAAAAACATTGTTTGAATCTTACTATAAACATATTTTTTAATACGGCTCAAAATTTTAACATATAACAAAAACAATACAAAAGGAAATAAACAATTTATTAAATTAAAAGTAACGAAAGTTTTAACGGCAAAAATCTTAAGAAAGAGAAAATCGTATTATAACCTAACGGGTTTAGCTCTTTTGGAGAGGGTCGGCGCTATGACATAAGTACCTTGTATTTCAGGATTACGTAATCATACGTAATTAATAGGCTCGATAATGGAACTATTCGAGCTAGGCCCTTTAAGTTCAACAGGCTCGATGGCAAAGCTATTCGAGCCAGGCTTTACTAGTTCGATGGGTCCGATAATAGAGCTATTCGAGCTTTGTAAAATATACTATATGGTACCAGTATATAGATACGCTTATTATTTTTCTTATAATCTAGATAACACTAGCTTATAATACAACTTGGTTAGTTAGATTACCTTTAACAATTTGTTATTACTAGACGTAACTATTGCATACTTTATTACTTAGTTTCCTACGACCTTGCTGCTAACATAAACCGTACGACTTAGGGTTAATACTTGGTTAAACCGACTAGCCGTTACATTAGTTCTATAAAGTATTACTTTAACTCTGAATACTGGGTCCTCGTAAGCATGTAATTTCTTAACTAATGTCAACTTGGTAGGTTTACATACCTGTTTCCTAATGAGCTTCAACAATGGCAAACTCTATGCTCGCTGGTTTTACCGTTCGGCAGGATTAGACAATATAACTTCGGGGATATTAGGCTTCAGGCGGTAAATCTTAAAGATAAACCTTAAAGATAAACCTTAGAGATAAACCTTGAAGATATACCTTAAAGGTGAACCTTCAACATGTATTTTAAAAGTAACGCTTAATAATAAACTTTAAAGATAACTTTTAAAGCTAAATATCAATTACTTATAATAGGTTGTCGTAACCTTTACCAATTTTACAACTTACCGTTTTTACGATACCTTTCGAATTATCTATTAATAAAGATATTATGTTTTGTAATTCCGAATAAATGATACCGGTATTCTGGAATACAAGGCTTTTTATTAACACTATTTTATTTCTGGCATATAATCCTTATAAAGTTACGGGACGAATTAAAGTTATGAATATTATTATTACTTTAAAAAGTCCTTATAAATAAATCATGGCGGTATTTCCATTTCAGATATAATTTACTTAACCTAAATGACTGTAATTCGTTTTTTTTAAGAATTGGAGTCAAAAATATTAAAATTATGAATGAGCTTTTATCGATATTAAAAAGGAAAAATAATACCGGGCTTTGACAACACCGAAGTTTCGATTTTGGAACGATATAAGCCGGAGAACTACGAGTGATGATTTGCCCGGCTGCTCCGGATTACGAAGAATCTCTAGAATTCGAATAAGAATCGACATAGATAGTGAAACCTAGGAATGGAGGTAGTAATTTGTCATTTTATCCAATTTTATCTCGACGGTCACGTCTCTTTAAGGGAGAATCGTACAAGTTATTATTTAATTTCTTCTAAGATTTATTGTTAATACAAACTATATAAGTAAATTTCACAATTAATAACCTCGATTAACTTTTATACGTTATAAACGTTTATTTAAGAACGCCATTAAACTTTAAGTAATCTTTTCGACATAATATTTAATATTAAATAATCGATAATTACACTTTCAATACTTTCTAAGGTTTAAAGAACACGATAATAATTCTACTCCATAAAACTCAGAGCACTTAGAGAATGAAACGAATAATTTAAAACTAAGTTACAACATAACTTATTATGATAATTAAACGAAAGATCAAACCTTTGAAATCTTTGAAGAATATTAAAATATATACGGTTTTTAATTTAAGCTAAACTTCATCTTTATTTTTATGAAACTTTCTTTATTAACGAAATTAAGAAGATTATTATTATGCTAAGAAGACTTTTAAAAAAGATAGTTTAAAATAATATAAACCTATTTGGAGGAATTACTTCAAGAATGTAAATTTAGACTGGAAAAAGGTTATTAATAAATTATTTGAATATTATATTACTTCCGAATACGATATAAGAAATAGAAACGGAAATGATAATAAAAAACGGAAAAGCCAATAAAACGTATTTTAAACTTTTTAAAAATGTTTAATATGGAGGTATACGGGATTATCTAAATATAGCTTATTGCGTACCGTATAAACTAAGAATAAGATCATAATAAATACGGTTTACAAAGACTTGAAGAAAATTATGAAAAACGAAATAATCTGGGTTAACAAACTATTTACTTACGATAAGTACGTTTATTAAATAATCGAAATTAATAATCGATAATACCAACCGCGGAAGAAAAAGGAATATTACTCCTTTAAACCAGATATTCGAAAATTAATTAGCAAAAAGAAATACAATTTTTATTTCCTTTAGCGAACGATATTTGGACAGATAAAACTGAGTAGAATTTCATAAAATAACCCTTATGCTATTAAATACTATAATTATATCAATTTAAAGTACAACGCTTCTTAATATAGAGATTGTCAAGAATGTTAATAAAATACTTAAATACCGGTTTTCTAAAAACAACCTCGAAATAATAAAGATAATAATAAACAAATTCACATAATTAAAGTTAAAAACGATTATAATCTTATTAAAACTTATAATACAACCTTAAAAGGTGAAGATACTATAATAAATAGCTATTTAAAAAAGACGGGCAGTAATTACAAGCCGTGTAATAACTTAATAACTAAAAGAATATGCCGCATTAAAGAGGCTTATCAAAATAAGCCATTTTTTAGTTTTTAATAAGAATGGTAATAACAGTACGAACAGTTGCAATTAAACGTATAGATTAAGAATTAATAAAGCTAGAAGGAAATCCTGTTCCCGGAATATACAAATTAATACTAAACGTTTTATATTATTTATTAGAAATATATTTACAATCTTAAATATATATTAAAACAGGAATATATATAAGATCGGGCATCAAAATGTTTAATCAAAAGCCCTAGTTTCGTACCAAAACGTGAGCATAGTTCCATCCTCAAAGATGCTACAGAAAACTCCGATAATATATGTTATAAGCAATTGTGAACATTTCTATAGTAGCGGCAGATCAGTAGAAAAGGAAAAGTAACCTTGACAAAAACCTTCTGTACTCTTTCAGATAATATAATTATAAAATAAAACATAAATAAATTGATTCGTTAGGCATAAAAATGTATTTAAATATAATTAGTAACCGAAACTTCCCAATGACCTCCACGAAAAACTCTCATAAACGACGACAAACGTAAAAGGAAATTTCGTAAAAAATGAAAAAGAAGAAGGTACAGATGATACGATACCATGATTGAAACATAAATAAAGGAGTAAAGAGATCTCTAACTAGAATACATTAACAGAAAAGCCTTCTAAAAATAAGTCTTTTTACTTGAAGGCTAGCTACGACGATAAGAAAGATAATCAAAGCTGTTATAAGGGTTTAATTAACAGGATTAAGAACGTATTAAGCCGTTAAAAAAAGATTTAAAAGGTGAATATTGCCTATAAATGAACCGTAAACTAGTAAAACTCGGAAAGGTTCATCTGACAGCGATAAAAGAATTCTTAAACGTAACTATAAGAACGAAAAGTAACTTAATTATCTTATAGATACGATTTAAAATATATTAATTTCCCGCCTGTATAAATTACGCAATAATAGGAAGTATTTTCATTGTGCCCGCTATAATTAACTAACTTAAGTTGTTATAAAAAAAGAAAAGTCTTTATATTGTTAAAAACGTAAAAGGTTAAGCATTTATGTACTATAATAAAAAGATTAGTTCCGAAATTATTTACGATAGGATTTCGTTAAACCACGAATCTGAATAATTATTTCCAGTTTTAACTCTTAAAACTAGAAATAATAATTTAAGTACTGTTATATTATTACAGATATAAACTATTATTTTAAAAGAAACTTAAAATGAAGTTATTAAAATGTAACGAATGAGATTATAAGATAATTCGTAAAGAAGAGATATCTATTAGATTTTATCTGAATTATAACCTTGACAAAACGGCATTACAAGTATTACGTAAATACTCTAAAAGTAAGCTTAAAAAAGGATACATACGACGGTTTAGTTCATTAGCCGGATATCTTATGCTTTTTTTTACTAAGGAAAAAGACAAGTTAGATTAAATGTCTATTATAAACAATTACACGATATAAAAGTTAAAAATAGAATGCTGTTACGCTTAGTTAATAACATCAACGACTGTTTTTATAAAGTAAAAGAAGTTATAATCTTAAATTTTAAAGAAGGATATAATTAAATACGTATCAAACTAGGATACGGATAGAAAACAACTTTTAAGCGAAATACAGACTTTTCGAATATTTGGTTGTATATTTTCGGACCCACGAACGTATTTGCAACCTTTTAGCCATTGGTTAATTAGGTACTTAAGAAGTAATTAAAACTTTTCGTTATTTATTATTCTAATAACACACCTATATATTCGAAAAACAAAACGCAACCTTTAAAATACGTTTATAAAACTTTTTAAGCTCCTTAAAGCGCAAACGTCCTAGTTAATATCGAAGAAAGCCCGTTCAATAAGTAAGAAATGAAATATTTAAGATACATTATTACTTTAGGATATATCAAAATAAACTCCAAAGAAATCGCTGTAATATCTTATTGAAGAAAACTGACTTTAAGTAAATCAGTACAAGCTTTTTTAAATTTGTAAATGAGTCCGAAAAGTCTATTCGATATTTTAATAAAATATTTAGACCATTATTAAACTTAAGAAAAAAGAAACGAATTTTAAGAAAATACTGAAACTGAAAGAGACTTTTTAATAAATTAAAGACACGATTAGCAATAAGCTAGTACTAAGTATATACGACCTAAGCAGCCTAGTTACGCTTACAACGAATATTTCGGATTACGCTTTAAACGTCCTAATTAAATACTATGAAAGTTAAGGCAAGTTATACGCTATTATATTTTACGCTAAGAAATTAAAGAGAATAAAACTCAATTCCGCTATTTCCGATACCGAATTCAAAGCTATCATTAAAAGTTTTCGAAAATTAAAATATTACCTTAAGGGAAACTTATACCAGGATAAGATATATACGGACTATGAAAAGCTTATTCGCTTTACTATTACCGAAGACCTTACAGGCCGAAAATTAGGTTACATTAAAAAGCTAGCAAAAGAGGATTTCGTTATTATCCATTAAGCAATCAAAAATGGCAAAATAAACACGTTACGTCGAAGACTAGACTGAGAGAAATATTTAATATTAATCACCAGATCCTCAATACTTCGCAATATAGATACTTGCAAATATAAAATATAATATCGATCAACCCACCACCCTTTAATCTGTACCAGAAAATCTAGAAATATAATAACAAGCAATACGAAAACCAGAGAAGAAAGAAAACATAAGTCTGTAAAAGATGCCGAGATATATTTGTACAAAATATAAACAAGCAATAATTATATTGATAGCCAGAGATCCATGAGACATTAAAAAGACTACAACGTCCTTGTTACTCTTTTAAAATAAAGTTAATGATAAAAGAAGTCCGACGGCACTTCTATACAGGTAACAAAGTAAAGGCTTGATAATGTAAACTATACGGAGAAGTATAGCTATTATTAAACGGTTTAATTACGACTATATATTACAATACTATTTTTATAATCGTTTATCAGTTTACAAAATCCTTATATTTCTAACCGTGCTATAAAATTACGGCAGCAGAATAATTAATATACCTCTTCTTAAGATATATCTTAAAAATATATGGATTACTAACAGAGACTGTCTGAAAAACAGGAACGATATTTATATCGAAATCTTGGTAAAAACGTATAAGATAATTAGCCCTAAATCAAAAGCTATATAATATATATAAACTAGAACTAAATGGACAAAAAAAGAATTAACTATATTTTAAAACCGTACTTCCGATATTATATTAATTATGAACGAAATAGCTGGATTTAAAAACTATTTCTTATATAATTAACTTATAATACTAATCACTTCAAAAATATTAAAGCTATTCTAGTAAATATTTTGTTTAGCTTAAACCAAATGTTTATAAGGATGGACGAGAAGTATTAACAAACGCCAAAGTAATCCTTACATTAAAATAACTTAAGCAGTTATGGGCAAAAATAAAGAGAAATCTTAAATTCGTACATAACCATACAATGAAATAGTATAACCGGAAAGGTTACAGAGATTAACCTTTTTTATAAAGAAGATCTTTTATTTAGCTATTAAAAATACTTAAAATAAGAGATTATATAAGCAACTTAGCTTTAGGTGTATCGGTGTATATATGATTATTAAGGAAATTTCAAAAATAATTACCAATTACAGCTACTACTTAGACTTACGGTTTATCTGGGCTTTTACATTTGCCTATTCGAAATAATAGCAGATCTAATTAAGGTTAATATAAAACAAAAAGTCTAAATCATAAGGAATATATTAATATACGGTATAAAAAAGTTGCTAAACGTACGGAGAGATAGGTGTGATGGCTAAGAGGTTTAACCAACTATTAAACCTAGTCGTACGGTTTATGTTGGCAGTAGTGTCGTAGGAAACTGAGCAATAGGGTAAATAATAGTTACGTCTGGTAATAGCAGATTGTTAAAGGTAATCTGGGTAAATAAGTTGTATTATAAGCTGGTGATTTATTTAAGTTATGGTGATAATGAGCGTATATATCCTCGTTTTAGCTTAAGGAGCTTAATCGGCTTCAACGTCTTTGTTAATTAAGTACTTTTAAGTGCTTTTAAGCCCTTTTGTTGCTTGACCGGCTTAAGGTTCTTAGATTAATGGGGGTTGTTAAGTTTTTTAAGTTAGTTACGTGACGTCTGGGCTTAGATCGGAGCTGCGCCTTTGGAGGTCCGATTACGTGTATTGCAGCTAAGACCGTTAGGTTATAATACGATTTCTTCCTTTTAGGATTTTTGCCCTTCAAGATTAGTTTGTTTATTAATTCTAGTAAGTAACCTTTCTTTTCTTTATATTTATCATGTCGGGTCGAATTAAAACACGTCGTTTTCGTTAGCGTATTAACGCTTTGGTTCTTTCGAAACGTATCGAACGTCTTGGTTTTACCATGTCGTCGAAGTTCTTTTGTTTTGGTTGCAAATTTGAAGATAAGGTTTGTAAGGCGTATCATAGTTGTAGAAAATGTGCGCATTATACCGAATCCGGAAATTCTGGTAATTTATTTGGTTCTTTTAAATTCGCACATAAAAAACCTATTGCGGAAAAGGATTATCTGGAATTGGCGAAGCGTGTGGTTAAGGAGGAGTTACTTAAGATATAATAATATTTATCTGAATTATTTGGCCGTCTGAATTATTTGCGTAAATAGAAGAAACTTTTTCGTTTCCGTGGCGTCGAGATGCTTCGTCGTAATGTTTAAAATGCGGAGGTTATGGAGGAATTTGAACGTTTAGAAAAAGAACAAGAATAGTTAGAGGCGGCGGTCGCTGCTGCTACGTTAGGTTAGGTCGCAGATCCGGTCGATTAGTTTAAGTTTATTAATTGGTCGATTGCTGATTAGGGCGTGTCCGTCGTTGCTAGTGAAAGCTTTTTAATAGGCGCTGGGCGTTTATAAGATTTTTAGCAGGTTCTTAGGTGTTTTCGGAATTTAGGTATTTTCTTTACTTAACCAGGTATTGGGTAAGTTGGTTTTTTCTACGCGTATTTAAAATCCGTTTTGCTTCGGATGTTAGTACATTTTCTTTTGCCTTTTTTTCGTATCTTTTGTTAACTTCGATGGTATCCGTTATTAACTCGAGTAAGGAAACGTAAAAAGCTGGATGGAGTTTAGCTTTAGGGGGTAGCTTTAATTGGGAGTTGTGTTTTAAGATTTCTTTGATAATCTTGTCTAAGCCGATATATTTAAAGTTAAGTTTTTCATTTGGTTGCTTAATTTAGGTATTTTGAATGGCTAGGTAGACCATTTTTCCCTTCCGGAAGG
The DNA here is from genome assembly GCA_004154915.1 of Monosporascus ibericus. Classification (NCBI taxonomy): domain Eukaryota; kingdom Fungi; phylum Ascomycota; class Sordariomycetes; order Xylariales; genus Monosporascus; species Monosporascus ibericus. The sequence continues at coordinate 40,122 of QJNU01000188.1, forward strand.
TTGGTCCTTTTAACCTTTTCTGTTTGTAATATTTCTTTATTTGGTTACGTACGAATTTAAGTTTTGTTTTTATTTCCGTTTGTAATTATCTAAGTTATTTTAATATAAGAATTGTTTTAATGTTAATTGGTTTTTTACCTACGTTTTTGTAAACTTTTGATTTAAATTTAAAGTTAGCGTTTGCTGGAATTATTTTAATGCTTTCGTGATAGTTAATGTTATAAGCTAATTACGTAATAAGTAGTATTTGGGCTTAATTGTTTTACTTATGATTGATATAATATCGAAGGTAAGTTTTTAATGTTTGGTTAGTTTTTTCTGTTTGTCCGTTTGTTTAGGGTTTGAATACGTTGAACAGTTTGTGATTTAGGTTTAATTATGTCATAAATCCTTGTCAAAATTTCGAAGTAAATGTTATTTCTTTTTTTGAAATGATTTCTGTTAATAGTTCGTATATTTTTAAAATATGTTTCAAAAAGATATAAGTTAATTATTTTGCGTTTATATTTTTATTATATTAAAAAAATAGGAAAACTTCATAAATCGATTAACGATTACGAAGATATTATCGTAATGTATGCCCATAACTAGGCTTTATAATAATAGAAATTTGGTAATAAAGTCGAAACTAATTAAATTCTATGGTCGTTTTGCGATTAGTAATGGTTGTAGCTTTCCGTATGGTCTGTGTCGTCGAGCTTTTGCCCTGTTACAGATGTGGCATTATTGTCGTATTTTCTTTATTATTAATTTTATTTTAGGAAAATAATAGGGGCGCTTTAATCGTTTTACGGTTTTATGGATCTTTGAGTATCTGTATAACGGGTGTTCTTATATTTTTTTATTAATGTTTCCTGGTTTTGTTTTTGGATTTATATCTTCTTTATTTTCTGGTTCTTAAGTAGATTATTATTATATTTTTAGATTTTTTAGTATAGGTTAAGGGGTGCTGCCGTGATTGTTGCTATTTGCCGTAGTTATAGGTATCCTTTTGGCGTGGTGTCGAACATTTGGTGGTTAACCTTAATTATTCTTTCTTCGAGGTCCGGTTCTCAACTTAATGCGTTTGCTTCGCCGTTTTTTAATCCTTTTTAGTAGATGATAACAAATTCGTATTTTGTTAGTTTTTCGGCGTAACGCAATTGTCGTTCTATAAGTTTTCTGGTGGTGGTTAAGCGGGTAGGGTTTTTATAATCGGTATACATTTTAATTTGGTAAAGGTTTTCCTTAAGATAATGCCTAAACTTCCGGAAGCACTTAATAATGGCCATACATATTTTATTAAGAATACCGTAGTTTAACTTTATTTCTTTTAATTTGTAAAAGTAAAAGGCGATAAGGTGTAGGTTACTTTAATTATTACGTTATTTTATTATTACGCTTGAAACGTAATCCGAACCGTCGGTTTTAAGCGCAATTAGGCGGCTTAGGTTGGATATGATTAATATTAGATTGTTAGTAATTGCATTTTTGATTTTTTGAAAAGCTGTTTTCGTGTTCGTCGTTTAAAAAAACTTGTGTTCTTTCCCTATTAGGTTAGATAATAGTATAATTATTTTCCTAAAGTTTCGAATAAACTTTCTATAGTAATTGGCAAATCCGAAAAAAGTTTATATTTTCTCAACTATGATAGGTATTCTCCATTCCTATATTACAGCGATTTTTAAGGGTTTATCTCAATACATTCTAGGGTGATAATATGTCTTAGAAATTTCATTTTTTACGTCTGGAACTGGCTTTCCTTTTGTATTAATTAAAAGGTTGGCGTTTTGTAAGATTTAGAAAACTATATAAACGTATCTTATATGTTTTTCTTTATTTTTCGAGTAAATAAGAATATCGTCGAGGTAACAGATAACGAAGATGTTCAAGTATTCCCTAAGTATATAGTTAATTATTTGCTAAAAGGTTATGGTTCGTTCGTAAATCCGAAAGGTATAATAAGGTATTCGAAAAGTTCTTATTTCGTTTTAAAGGTTGTTTTTTACTTATGTTCTAGTTTAATATGAATTTAATTATATTTTCTGAAATTTAGGTTCGTAAATTAAATTGTTCCGTAAAGGCGATCTTTTATTTCGTTAATTAAGAGTAGCGGTATTTTGTTTTTAATCGTAATGTCGTTTAATTGCAAGTAGTCGATAACCAGGCGTAACCTTTCGTTTTTCCTCAGTACGAAGAATATAGAGTATCCGGTTAATAAACTGAAACGTCGTATATAACTTTTTTAAAGCTTATTTTTAAGGTATTTACGTAGCGCCTATAGTTCCGTTTTGTTGAGCTTATAAATTGTATAAAATCTGGTCGATGTCCTGTTTCGAACGATTATTTTGTAATCCTATTTGTTATGTCTTGGTAGTTTTGTTTCAAGTTCCTTTTAAAATAATTGTTTATATTTGTGGTATTATAAAAATATGTTAGTTATAGTTTTTGGCTTTAGGGGCTAATGCTGTAGGTAATTATTTATATTTTTCAATTTTATTTTAATGATAGCGATAATGCGTCGTACCTTGTTGTAATGTCTTTATTCTTTTTTTATGTTTTGTTTCTATAGATGGTAAGGTTTTTGTTATGTCGTTATAGCTGGATTCGTTATTAATTTCGATCGAATGTTAAGATCTTTTCGTATCTTGCTTTTTTTTGTCAAATAGATATAAAGCGAATTTTATTTAGCCAGTTATTTAATCGATTAAAAGGTTGTATTAGTATAGCTATGGTCTTCTGAAGATTATGTCGTAATTTTCTATCGGAACGATATCAAAGTTTATTATTTGGTTTCATTTATCAAGGAAGATCTTAAGTTAATTAATCTTGCAGCTGATTTCTTTGTTATCGTAGGCGAATACCTAACCTTTTACGTTCTTAGCGATGCAAGGTTTTATCTTTTCCTTTTATGGTAATCGAAATCAGTTAACTATATCCGGCGTAACGTAATTACTTTTTATTATTTTATAGTTTATAAATTCGTTCAATTAATATGTTCTAATTCGTCTTTAAAAGGTAATAAGGTGGTTTGTAGCTTTTATTGTTGTATTTAAAGCCCTTTTGAGAAGTTCTTACTGGCTTTTATGGGTCTCGCCATCCTGCGGTTTTTCTATAGGTGGCGTTCGTTCTTTAATTCGTTTTCTAGCCCCTTGATACGTTTCTGATTTTGTGCATTAAGGGCCTGCAGGTGCTTTAACTATCCCTCCTGTCGGTGTAGCATAGCTTCGAGTAAAAAGACTTATGTTTAAAAGTCTTTTTTGTTAATATATTCTAGTTCGGGGGTTTCTTATTCCTTTTGTCGGCTTTGAAACTGGGCGTTATATTGCCTTATATCTTCGGTTTTTCTTATTTCGTCTTTAATTTCCCGTCGCTTATTCGGATCGTCTATGAAGCTTAATCGAAAGTTTAACTTGTTGATTATTTTTAAAGATGCCTTTATAATTGTTTAGTGGCCTTATTCTTCCTTTGTTTTATAGTTATACCATCTGAAATAGCATATAAAATCTTTATCGGGGCAGGTCTTTCCTTCCGGTTAACTTATTGTTACCGTGATGATATTGATAACGTTTTCCGAGACGTATGTTTTTAAATATCTCTACTATCGTTAATCCTTGATGTCCTTTACTCTCTGATTATGCAAGTCGAATCTTTAATTATATATCCGCGGAAGTCGTTTTTCGATATACCGTTATTCCTTTATATGTCTAAGGTAATGAGCGCGCTTGTACTAGATAACATAAAGTTTCCCGTATTAGTCCGGTTATCCTAGTAATAGGTCCTCGTTTTATTCTTAATATTCCTTGATCCATGCGTTTAGTTCCAACTATTTGTACCGCTATCGCCACTTTTTCAGTCCTGTAATAAGGGCTCGTTAATCTTGGGTAGCTGCCTAAAACACCTTTTTTACCTCCAGTAATCCTTGTTGAACTTTTTTAATAGGGTTGTAATTATTCCTGATCCTAATCATGTAGATTAATTTGTTATCGTTTTTTTGGTTATTTCGAAAGGGTCCCCAAGTGGGACGGCTAAGGGGTTTAACCAACTATTAAACCTCGTCGTACGGTTTATGTTGGCAGTAGTATCGTGGGAAACTAAGTAATAAGGTGTTTAATAGTTACATCTGGTAATAGCAGATTATTAAAGGTAATCTGGGTAACCAAGTTATATTATAAGCTAGTAATCTTATTTAAACTATAAAAGGTAATGGGCGTATATATTACAGATGGGATATCTTTGGATAAGACGAATTTATTCTTATCCATATCGTGTAAGTGCATAAATATCTTTGGATAAACCGAATTCATCCTTATCTATATCGTGTAAGTGTATAGATGTCTTTGGATAAGACGAATCCATCCTTATCTATGTTACGTGATCCCGGTCGGCAATTGTTTTAATTTCGTCCCGACCGTATGCCCGAGTGAGTAAGGTGTTAGTTCGTAACAGGATTTCTCCCTTTTATGATCTTTGCTCTTAAACATTTTTAAATTTGGTAAGTTTTCCTTTTTTTTTTATGCCTATTATGCCTAAGGGAATTATTAAGAAAGTTGCTAAGCCGCGATAACGTTTTAATTAGAAAAAGAAGCGTAAAAGGTTATCTTTCGGTATCGAAGATTTTGGTTTCGAAGTTATACCTTATTCTGTATGTTTCGTATGGAAAGAAAAGTGTATTATGGCGGAAAACGTAGTTCGTTGCCAAAACTGTCTTCTTTACGGGCGGGGTTATGATCATTTGGGCATCCCGATTAACTTTTTGAATAATATTTCGCGGGAAAAGGAACTGTTAAAGCGTAAGGAGGCTTTCGCTCAAAAGAGGCTTTTTTAATTGCAAAAGGAAATAGATAAGGCTTTAAAGCGTATGAGTAAAGCCATAGCTCGTTTACGGCGGTTGCGTTAATAGCAAGAGTTCTTTCGTACTAAGCGTCTCGAAATAATTAATCGTGGTTTGTAATCGTTAGACGAATTGGAAAAGTAGGAAAAGGTTAAGGTGGAAGCCGTTACGTAGGCCGTTTAGGTTGCGGGGGTGGCGGATTTGTCTGGTCCCGAAACCGCTAACTGGCTTTTTCCGGCGGACCTTGGTTAGGAAGTTATCTTAAACGCTGCCGGTTTTGTTGGTGAAAGTTCCTTAATAGGCGTTGGGCATTTATGAGGTTTTTGGCGTGTTTTTAAGTATTTTCGGAGTTTGGGTAGTTTTTTTACTTAACCAGATATTGGGTAAGTCCGTTTTCTTTTCGTATATTTAGAATTCTTTTTGCTTTATATGCCGGTATATTTTCTTTTGCCTTCTTTTCGGATCTTGTATTTATTTTGATGGTATCAGTTGTTAATTTAAGTAAAAAAACGTGAACAATTGGATAAAGTTTAACTTTAGGTGATACCTTTAATTAGTCGTTTTTTTCTGAAACGTTTTTGGTAATTTCGTATGGTCCGATATATTTAAAGTTAAGTTTTATGTTTAATCGTTTGGTTTGGATATTTTTGGTGGCTAGGTAAACCACTTCTTTTCCTAGAAAGGTGGTCCCTTTAACCTTTTCTGATTATAATAATTTTCTATCTAGTCGCGCACGAATTTAAGTTTTGTTTTTATTTCCGTATGTAATTATTTGAGTTATTTTAATGTAAGAATTGGTTTAATGTTAATTAGTTCTTTGCGTATATCCTTGTAAACTTCTGGTATAAATCCAAAGTTAACGTTTGCTGGAATTATTTTAATACTTCCGTAATAGCTAGTATTTTAGGTTCATTAGGTAATGGGTAGCATTTGGGCCTAATTATTTTGTTCGTAATTAATGTAACATCGTAAATAGGCTTTTAATATTTGGTTGGTTTTTTCTGTTTGTCCGTTTATTTGGGGTTTAAATACGATGGACAGTTTGTGATTTAGGTTTAATTATGTTATAAGTCCTTCCTAAAATTTCGAAATAAATGTTATTCCTTTATTTCAAATAATTTCTGTTGGTAATCCGTATATTCTTAAGATATATCTTAAAAAGATAAAGGCCAGTTATTCCTCGTTTATATCCTTATTATGTGGTAAAAAATAGGAAGATTTGGTGAATCGGTTAACGAATACGAAAATACTATCATAATGTATACCCGTAACTGGGTCTTTTGAAAGTAGGAGTTTAGTAATAAAGTTAAAAATGACTAAATTTTATGGTCGTTTTGGGACTGATAGTAGTTATAGTTTTCCGTATGGCTTGTGTCGTCGAATCTTTGCCTTGTTGTATATATAATATTATTGTCGTATTTTTTTAACTATTGATTTTATTCCAGGGAAGGAATAGGTGCGTTATAGTCGTTTTAAGGTTTTATGGATCCTTAGATGTCCGTGTAGCTGATATCCGTAAATGTTTTGTATTAATATTTCCTGGTATTCCTTTAAGATTTGTATCTTTTAGGTTTTCTAGTTTTTAAGTAGGTTATCGTTGTATTTTTGGATCTTTTGGTCTAAGTTAGGAAGTGCTTTTTTGATTATTCATATTTGTCGTAATTGCAGGTATCCTTTTGGTACGATATCAGAAATTTAGTAGTTAACCTTAATTACCTTTCTTTCGAGGTTCGGTTTTCGGTTAAGTGCGTTTGCTTCACCCTTTTTAATCCCTTTTAGTGGATGATAACAAAGTTATATTTTACTAGTTTTTCGGCGTAGCGTAATTGTCGTCCTGTAAGTTCTCTGATAATGATAAAACGAGTAAGGCTTTTGTGGTCGGTATATACCTTAATCTGGTAAAGGTTTCCCTTAAGGTAGTACCTGAATTTTCGGAAGGCCTCAATAATGGCTATAAATTCTTTATCGGGAATACCGTAGTTTAACTTTGCTTCTTTTAATTTGTAAAAGTAAAAATCGATAAGGGATAAGTTGCCTTAATTATTGCGGTATTTTACTATTACGCCCAAAGCGTAATCCAAAATGTCGGTTTTAAGCTTAATTACGCGGTTTAGGTCGTACATAATTAATATTGGCTCGTTAGTAATCGCATCTTTAATCCTTTAAAAAGCTGTTTTTATTTTTATCGTTTAAAGGAATTTATTTCCTTTTTTTACCGGGTTGGCTAATAGTATAACTATTTTGCTAAAGTTTTAAATAAACTTCCTATAATAATTAGCGAATCCGAGGAAGGTTTATACTTTTTTAACCCTAATAACTATTTCCTATTTTTATATTACAGTAATCTTTTTAAAGTTTATCTTAATATATCTTGGGGTAATAATATATCCCAAAAGTTACACTTCCTACCTATAAAACTAGGTTTCTTCGGTATTAATTAAAAGGTGAGTATTTTATAAGGCTTAGAAAATTATATAAACGTATCCTATATGTTCCTCTTTTTTTTCGAGTAAATAACAATATCGTCGAGGTAACAAATAACGAAAATATCCAAATACTCCCTGAGTATATAGTTAACCATTCGCTAAAAGATTGCTGGTCCGTTCGTAAATCCGAAAACCATAACGAAATACTCGAAAAATCCATACTTCGTCCTAAAGGCTATCTTCCGTTTATGTCTTAGCTTAATGCGAATTTAATTATATCCTTTTCTAGAATTTAAGCTTATAAATTCATTTACTTTATAAAGGCGATCTTTTATTTCGTGAATTAAAGGTAGCAGTATTTTATCTTTAATCGTAATATCGTTTAATTACCTTTAATTAATAACCAGGCGTAACTTCCCGTTTTTCCTTAGTACGAAAACTATAAGCTATCCGGCCGATAAACTGGAACGTTATATATAACCTTTTCGAAACTTATCTTTAAGGTATTTAGGTACTGTTCTTAGTTTTATTTCGTTAAGGTTATAGATTTAATAAAATCTGGTCGATATCCTTTCCTTAAAAACTATTTTATAATCTTACTTACTATGTTCTGGTAATTTCGTCTTAAGTTTTTTTCGAAATAGTCGTTCGTATCTATGGTACTATGGAAATAAGTTAACCATCGTCTTTGGCTTTAGGGGGTAATGCTGTAAGTAATCGTCTATCTTTTGTAGCTTTGTTTTAATAGTAACGATAATATGTCGTATTTCTTTATAGTCCCTTTATTCTTTTTGATGTCTTGTTCTTCTAGGTGGTAAAGCTTTTATCGTGTCCTTATGCCTGCATTCGTCGCCATTTTCGATCAAATATTAAAATCTTTACTTATCTTACTTTTTCTTATGTAAAGAATATAAAGCGAACTTTACCTTGTTAATTACCCAATTATTTAAAGGGTTATATTAATACAGCTATGGTTTTCCGAACATCATATCGTAATTCCTCAACGGAATAATATCGAAGTTTGTTATCTGGTTTCGTCCGTTAACGAAAATTTCGAAATGATTAATCTTGCGGGTGATCTTTCCGTTATTGTAAGTAAATACCTAACCTTCTGAGTTTTTAACAATATAAGGTTCCATCTTTTCCCTTCATAGTAATCGAAATCGGTTAACTATATCCGGCGTAATATAATTACCTCCTATTACTTCGCAATCTACAACTACGGTGTATTAATATATCCCAATTCGTATTCGTAAGATAATAAGGTCGTTCTTGGCTCCTATCGCCGCGTTTAAAGCTTTTTTGGGAAGCTCCTGTTAACTTTTTTGGGTCTTACCATCCTGCGGCTTTCCTATAGTTAACGTCCGTCTTTTAACTCGTCCTGTAACGTCTTAATACGCTCCTGATTCTATGCGTTAAAGGCTTGCAATTGCTTTAGGTATCCCTCCTATCAGCGTAAAGTAACCTCGAGTAAAAGGACTTATATCTGGGAATCTTCTCTGTTAATATATTCTGGTTCGGGGGCCTCTTGTCCCCCCTGTCGTACTTAAAACTGGACATCGTATTACCTCATATTTTCGTTTTTTTTTCTATTTCGTTTTTAATCTTCCGTCGCTTATTCGGGTCGTCTGTAAAGCTTAAACGGAAGTTCAAATTATTAATTACTTCCAAAAATGCCTTCATAACTCTCTAGTAAACTCATTTTTCCTCTGTTTTATAGTCGTACCATCAGAAATGGCACATAAGGTTTCCATCGGGATAGGTCTTTCTTTCGGGCTAACTTGTTGCTGCTGTAATGGTATTAACGATATCTTCTAAGGCGTATGTCCTTAACTGTTTATACCCTCTTTAATCATTAAAATCCTTTCCTTTCTAATTATGGAAGTCGAATCCCTAATTATACATTCGCAGAAGTCGTTTTTCGATAGATCGTTACTTTTCCGCGTATTTAAGTTAGTGGGTGCGTTTGTACTAGATAATATAAAGTTTCCTATATTGGTTCGGCTGTCCTGGTAATAAATTTTCGTTTTATCCTTAGTACTTCTTAATTTATACGTTTAATTTTAACTGTTCGTACCGCTATCACCGTTTTTTGTAGAAACGGGAAAATAACTTATCCTTTAAAAGCTCTTTCAATCCATGGTATTTCTTCAGCCATTAAGTTACTGTAGGTCCTATAATAAAGGTTCGTTATTTCTAAATAGCTGCTTAAAACAGCTCTTTCGCCTCCTATAATCCCTGTTATACTTCTTCGAGGAGATTATGGTTATCCATAATCCTAATCATATTAATTAATCTATTATCGTTTCCTTAATTATTTCGGGAAGGTCCTCAAGGAACCGGTATCCAGTTATTCTATCGTAACCTTTTAGGTACCTTACATTAAAAAGCCTTATATCCCATCTTATTGCAGTTAAAGTATTGGATGGTACGCGGGTTGCGTGGCTAGATTACGCCTAATTTCATAAGTCCTGGTACTATCTCATAGAATATGTTAGTTTTTCGAAGCGTACTGGTATTAAGGGGATGCCTTGGCTTGTTATTTTGCCGGTCCTTAAAATATCGAATTGTTTAAGCGTACTGCTGGTCGTTGATTTTGACTACCATAATGATATAATTTACCAACCTTTCGGGACGTTTATCCTTAAATAACTCTTTTTGTACGTTTTCCTTTAGGCTGGCTAAAAATGTGACCATTAATGCCTTTTATCACTAATTAATTTTCGAAGCTAATTAAATAAAAAAATTGCCGTATCCAAAAATTAATCCCTTTTGCTTTAAATCCTTAATTTTATTTTTAACCTTAATCTTTTCGTTTATTATTTCCTATATTTCTTTCAATTTTGCCTTAAATCTTTCGTAGTCGTTATAAATAACTATGGTTCCAGCGGACCTTTGTTAAGGGGGTCTGTTAATTTATTTACGAAGTGGAAGCTTAAATTAAATAATTGCGTTTCCGGTTAACTATCTTACACCGAACTGGATTTGAATGGTAGGTATTACGAGTTTGATAGGGAAATACTTAAAGTAAATACAGCACTTCGTAAGGAACTGTTATAACTTAGGAATAGTCTTATCGAAAAGGGTAGGCTTGGTAGATTTCAAAATCTTTCCGGCTTTTTTGCCGTAGGCTGCCTAGATAGGTTATGCGGGTTAAACTAGTTAATCGGGTTAATCGGGCTATTTTATGTTCGCTTATCTTTTCAGTTCGACTTGCTGGGCTTTTAATTAGTTGCCGGTTTCCTCGAAGGTATTAGTAAATTCAATCTTATTATTAGTAAGTTATGTAACGGCGTTAATTAACTAATCAAGTCGACGTAAAGCTTCTTTCTGGGAAACACTAGGTTGAGTTTCTTTATTATTGGAATTTATGGTATTATCTTCGGGGATTTAAAAAGTTCCTTTAAGGACGGGCTACTTGCTGGATGATATAATATTAAAAATATTACTCAAAGTTTAACAATACTGCGAAACAAAAGCTTAGAACGTATGACGGCTAAAGAGTTTAACCAACTATTAAACCTAATCGTACGATTTATGTTAGTAGTAATATTGTAGGAAATTAAGCAATAAGATATTTAATAATTACATTTAGTAATAACAGATTATTAAAAATAATCTAGATAACCAAATTATATTATAAGTTAGTAATCTTATCTAAACTATAAAAGTAATAAGGGTATTTATCACAAATTGGATATCTTTAAATAAAACGAATCCATCCTTATCCATGTCACGTAACCCCGGTTGGCAATTGTTCTAATCTCGTCCCGACCGTATGCTCGAGTGGGTAAGGTGTTGGTTCGCAACACTAAGGCACTGGTATCCAGGTATTTTGTCGTAGTTTTTTGGGTGCTTTATATTGCAAGGCCTTATATCCCATCTTGTTACAGTTGAAGTACTTGATGGTACGCGGGTCACGTTGCTGAACTGCGCCTAGTTCTATAGGTCCGGGTGCCGTCCTATAGGATGTGTTCGTTCCTTGTAGCGTGCTAATGTTAGGGTACTGTTTTGGTTTATTGCCTTGTCGTTTTTTGGAATGTCGAGTTTTTTAGGCGTATTGTCGGTCGTCGATTTTGACTGCTATGGCGATGTAATCCACTAACCTTTCGGGGCGCTTATTTTTAAATAGTTTTTCTTTTACATTTCCTTTTTTAGGCCGCCGAAAAATGTAATTATTAATGGCTTTTATCCCTAGTTAACTTTTAAGGCTAATTGAACGAAGGAATTGGCGTATCTCGAGGCTGATCCTTTTTATTTTAAATCCTTAATTTTATTTTCGCCTTTAATCTTTTCTTCTACCATTCCGAATGCCTTACTTAATTCTTTTTCAAACTTTTCGTAATTGTTATAAATAGTTATAGTTTCGGCAGATCTGTATTAAAGGGGTTTGGTAATTTACTTACGAAAAATAAGTTTAAACCAAATGACCGCGTTTTTAATTAATTATCTTATAACGAATTATATTTAAAAGCTAAATATCGCGAGTTTAATTAGGAAGTACTTAAAGTAAGTACGATATTCCGTAAGGAACTGTTATAACTTGGTGGTGGTTCCGTCGAAAGGTGTAGGCTTAGTAGGTTTTAACACTTTTTCGGTTTTCTTGCCGGGAGTTGTTTGGCTAGGCTGTGTTGGTTAAGCTAGTTAATCCAGTTGATCGAATTGTTTTATATTGGCTTATTTTTCCAACTTAACTTTTTAGGCTTTTAATTAGTTGCGGGTTTTTTTAAGCGTATTAATAAGTTCGATCTTATCGTTAGTAAGTTACGTAACTGCGTTAGTTAGTTAGTCAAGTCGGCGTAAGGCTTTTTCCTGGGAGAGACAGGGTCGATCTTGTTTATTATTGGAATTCATGGTGTGTTATTTTCGAGGATTTGAAAATTCCTTTAAGGACGGGTTACTTATTAGATAACATAATGTCAAGCGTCTTGCTTAAAGTTTGATAATATTGCTAAACAAAAGCTTGTAACGTATGACGGCTAAAAGGTTTAATTAATTATTAAACCTAATCGTACGGTTTACGTTAGTAGTAGTATCGTGGGAAACTGAGTAATGGGGTAAATAATAATTACGTTCCGTAACAACAGATTGTTAAAGGTAATCTAGGTCACCAAACTATACTATAAGTTGGTAATTTATCTAAGTTATGATGATAATGAGCGTATATATCCTCGTTTTGGCTTAAGGTGCTTAAGCGGCTTAAACCCCTTTGTTAGTTAAATCTCCTCAAGTGACTTTAAGCCCTTTCGGGGCTTAACCGGCTTAAGGTTCTTGGAGCAACAAGGGCTGTTGAGTTCTTTGAGCTAGTCACGTGACGTCTGGGCTTAGATCGGAGCTGCACCCTTAGAGGTCCGACTGTGTGTGTTGCAGCCAAGACCGCTAGGTCATAACAATAGGGCGTAACTTAAGACTTAGTAAAATAAAAAAAGATCACCCAGATTCCGAAAAAAGTCTCAGAACCCGCTAAATACTTTACAAGTACTTAACGCTTTTGAAAACATTTTTAGTAACGCTGGAAATACTAGTAAAAATACCCTAAGCCGTATTATCCGAGATTAACTAATCGTTATTATCAACCCCATACCAATTAGCCATACTTATAACCGATATAGCTCCTTTAACTTTTTAACTTTTTTGATTCATTTTTAAACGTTCTATTTCCTTTATCGCTTCCGCCCCTAAAACGCCTCCACGAAATATTTCGATCCTACGACGACGCAAAACTTTCTTTTATTTTTAAAAGCGAGCCAGTTTATTTGTAGTGAAACGAAAAACCCTCCGAACTTCCTTATGTTTTACGCTTCAAATACTCCTTCTTATTTAAAAGTTTTTAATATTTAGATATAAAAAGTCGAAAAAATTATAGACACGGTTGTATTCGGCACAGCGCAAATATTTCCCGGCACTAAAATAAGCTTTACAAATAACGTTTTCGAAGTAACAACAAAAACAAGATACCCCCGATTGTGACGGCGGATCGGTTTAACCAACTCTTAAATCTAGTCGTACGGTTTATGTTTGCAGCAGTATCGTAGGAAATTAAGTAATAAGGTATGCGATAGTTAAGTCTGGTAATAGCGGATTGTTAAAGATAAGCTGAGTAATTAAGTTATATTATAAATTGGTCATATATCTAGGTTATAAGAGGTAACGAGTGCAGATATATAGTGTTTTTCCGCATCGTTATTTTTTTCAGCTCAGTAGATTTTGACTAAACCTTGCGTTTAATATTAACTTATTAACTAGTTTTAACTTAATAATGCTTAGTAAATTTTAATTAAGCACTTATTACGTAATTCTAATTAGCCGGGTTTTATGGTTTCTTGGCCCGACCGTTCGTAGGGCTAAGTTTAGTTAGATTATAATACGGTTTTTCCCTTTTAGAAATTTTGCTCTTAGGATTTATTCTTTTTCTTTTAATAGGAATTATGTGTTGGAGATATCGGGTTGTATCATTAAGAATAGTTCTTAAGCCACTTCGTTCAGCGTCCGTCGTCGAAATTCGTTGTTTATCTTTAACGAGTATAATTTCGAAATTATGCTTTGTTTCCTATACTTTTTTAAAGGTTAAAAGTATAAGATAATAAAACGTGTTTCGAAATATGAGGCCTGCGATAAACGTGGTTATCTATATAACGGTACCGGCGGCCTTTTTTCGTTATTAAAGAATATTCGGATTAAGAACTAGGGTTTAAAATAGGAGGAAATACTGGCCGACAAATGTTTTTTCGAATAATAATAAAGCTGTTATTTTGATATTTTAGGGGTACGAAAGCGTTAAAGCTTTATAATATACCTTATTTCGAAACCTTGTATATAACTTCATATTATTTACATAATTTTGGTAGAAAGGTTAATAATAAAATAATTACAAGATTAATAATTATATTCGAAATAAAGATAATTAAGGTCTGGTTACGTTAATAAATGAATTCAATTAATTTGTTAATAACTATATTAATGTTAATACTTTTTATATAATCTTTATAATTTATAAACGAAAAGTTAATTTCTTAAGGAAGAAGGCATTACGTAGATGTTACAATATTATATAGTATTTACGTTAAGGCCATTTTCAGCCCGACATAATCGGTTATATATAACCCTATAATAAAAAGTCTGATTAAAGAGTTTTATAATAATCGAATGTTAAGTATAAGTTAAGGCGAAAACGAAAAGATAAATACGCTACGAATTTTAAAACGCAGCATCCCGATTAGGATAAAAAATCGCCGTCGACTTTACAAATTCCGAAAAGAACTTCAAAAGATATAACTATATAATATTAGTTATTAATAAATATTAAGGACGTATTTAAGATATTTATCTTAAAAGCGAAAAGTAAGATATATTAATTATATCCTTTCGATATTTGTTTTAAAAACGTTAAACATTAAGATGAGGTTTATTATACGTAATCGAATCTGACAAGGAGATTTTGAAAAATAATCAAGATTAAGATTTGCTTTAATCGCCCTTCTTTTAAGATTAAACTTCAGCTTTTGATATTATATATCTAGCCCTAAAACGGGAGTATAAAACGTTCAAGGAGTATAATTAAGGAAAAGGCGATTACGATATAAAATAAGGTTAAATTATTAACGTTTTTATTTTTATATATCGTTAAAGCGGTAATACATTCATATAACCGTACCTTTAAGTACTTTGGAATTTACGAAACTTTATATAAAGTTTATTATATTTATATAATATATAGAAACGGGGTTACTATAATTAACCGGAAACCCTGCATATCCTACTTACGTATTTAAAATTATGTAACGTCTGTTATAATCATTACCGTTATAAAGAAAATACAAAGGTTTTAATAGATAAATTCTTAAATATAAGTTCGCTTTTTCGTTAGTTATCGATCAACTAATATTTACGAAATTTGAAGAACGTTACTGAATAAAGTGGTTATTATTTAAACCGGATCATATAATAAAGAAACTCCCTTTTTTAATAATATTAAAAATTTTAAAAACGACGTTTAATATATTACTGAAAACGAATTATAAATTCTATTCCGATACGTAGAAATGCTTAATAAGGTTAATAATTATTTAATGTATATCTAAAAGAATAAAAACTTAGACGGGATCTATTTCCCAGTTAAATCGGAAAAATAGTTTTAAAATGGTATAGGCGAAAAAAACATCCGGGATAAAAAGTAATAAGCTTGTTCCTATAAAATTGCTTATCTTCATACGATTACTTTTTTCGAATTATCTTCGATGTTTGTATTATTACCGCCGCCAGCGTTTCGTTAATACTTATTACAATTATTAGGCCTGCAGAAGTAACAAAAGTAACTTTAAGTTTCCGTCCGCTTATTTAATATAAAGTAATGTTAAAAAATGAAGGTATTTTACGTGTGGTAATTATAAGCTTTCCATACGTCCCGAAATGAAAAGGTATTATTAAAAACGATTATAAAATTTGAAAAGCCGTATTTAATTTAAAACGAATAACTTATTTTATAATTACGCCTAATAATCGGCCAGTAAATTACGGAAGTTTAAGAAAATTAAAAACTTGACATACGGGCCATTTTAATCGGAAAGCTTTTAATATATTAAGGATAAAAACGTTAGCTAGATCGTTAAAGCGGGTAGAGAGGGGAAACTCACCGTTATCGCTGTAAGGTTATAAATGGTTAAATATATATCAGTTAGTGAAAGTAGTTCGTAACGCTAGAACGGCTTATTCATAAAGTTATAAAGAAATGAAATCCAAGAAAACAATTAATTAATCGATTAATAAAGGAAAATAAATATTAGGATATATATAACTATACGTTTATAAATTTATTAAGTATAGTTGGTCTTAAAAGTATAGCGCCGGTTTCGTCGTACGAAATAACTAATAGCTTAAAAACGTATATAACGATATATACCTATTTAGATCCGTTAATGAGTTATTTCGAACTTTTATCGTTATTACGATTAAATCTAACTTAAAGCTTCCGTAATAAAACGTTATAAACGATTTTTTTAATGCGAACCTACCGTATAAAATATATCTAAAAAGGCCAGTAAAGTATTTATAACGTAGTGAAATAGTTTTAATTAAGAAGGTATTATACGAATTAAAGAAATGCCCTTTACCTTAATAAAATGACTTTATTAACATACTTGAAAATTTTAAACCAAGCCCTATTCTTTATATCCCTTATTATTTTATTTATTAAAAGCTATTTCTATTCTCTTACGA
Organism: Monosporascus ibericus; assembly: GCA_004154915.1. Taxonomy (NCBI): domain Eukaryota; kingdom Fungi; phylum Ascomycota; class Sordariomycetes; order Xylariales; genus Monosporascus; species Monosporascus ibericus. The sequence goes on from QJNU01000188.1 coordinate 56,577, forward strand.
CGACGCCATTGTCCTTACGTATAGCGAAAAGTATTATGAGCTTTGTAATTAATTAATTTAAGAATTATAAAAATTAATGTACACTTATAAAGATTAAAGATATAAAATAATTCCGAGGTATTAAAGTAATTGAAAATAATGTTAACAAAAACGTTTATTTATTTTAATCCGATTTTAGAAATATATTCATTAACTTGGTTATTAAAACATACTAAATAACCTTCCAAAAACGTTAATAGCAAATGTTAACTTATTACCTAATCTTAATTTAACCTATTTAGATGTAGTTAATTAATATGAAAAAAAGGATAAGTTGAATCTTAGATATTATTATTCATACGCGACTCGATATATCCTTTACAATATCACGATTTGCATGGTTTAATATAAACCTTTATAGCGTATATCATGAAGCAATTAGTCGGGTTATATTACAGTTAATCTGGACTATAACCTTAACGTTATAATTCGGTAACAAAAATCCGGAAATTACTTAAAATAACGCCTCCTTCGCGAACAATATAGGCGATGAAAAAGACTTTTAACCTTATATTATAAATGTATTGTGAAAAGTAAACAGAATGACGGAGTAATAAACAAAATATAGTAATTATTTTATAATCGCAGCGGAATTATTATTGGTTACGTAAACTCCTAAAAAAAGCGTTATTTGATTTTCGATTAATAAAGACATTAAAAGTGAGCCTTAATATAAAGCCGCTAAATATATGGTATGATAATTAATAGACTATACGGCTAGTTAACGGCGACATCGTATTTCTATAAATATGATTACGGTTTTTAAATATATATAACTATTAACTCCAAAAAGCAATAAAAGGAAACTTAGTCAAACTAAATTATGTACTTATATGTAAAATATTAATAAAAGGATTTACGAAAGTTTAACTACGAAAAGCTTTTAAGTATTTTAAAAAGCACTTAAAATTAATAAATATTATAAGAGCTTTAAATTAATGAAAGCAAAGCTGTAAGAACTATTTTAAACGAGAAATTAATTAATGATAGGGATTTAATTAAAGGAGGAAAGGTGGAATAAATAGTTATAACTTTAGGAAATAATAAAGTATAACAATTAATACGGTAAAGACTTTAAGGCGTTGAAGGGGTATGTCACCTAGCTGGGGGGTGCGTAACGTTACCTAATAATCGGCCCATACATGTTCCGTGACTAAGTTACTTAACGATGTACGTATGTAACAGCACACCTATATAGCGTAATATAATAACACAACTGATATCCCTTATATCTAACACATTGCAATATCCACGGCTGCTTAAGCAAAACCTAAAACGAAAGTGATTATAATTACTACCTTACTCTGAAATATACGCTTAACTAACGTCTATAATTAATAACTATGGTTACCGGGAATCAGGCGGCATTCGATTGCCTTCTTCTAGGCGATAATTTTAACGCTACTTTATTAACCATAGGTTAACGACGTAATAGCAAATCGCGAAAAAAACGGTATACTTCCGGCGTTTTTAAGAGGATTAAAATAATATACCTATATAAAAATACGACGAACGAGCACTTAAGGGGAATAATAAATACGCCTTATTTAATAATTAAATTCACGTCGCAATTATAAATATAAAATAGAATTAACCGCCTTTTAGCACCCGTTATTTTAAAGCCGGAACGATAAATCTTTTCGGTCGCCTCGAAGACAATATACAAACGTATTACCGCATTACAAATATCCACTGGAAAGTTAATATCGTACTTATAAACCTCGTCGCCGTTTACGTCCAGGGTGGGGTTACTATCAACATCCCGGGCAATGATAAAATAAAAGGTTCCTTACTCGAATAAACTCTCTAAGTGCAGAAAGTTAGCTTATATACCTTCCACCGGCGAGGTTACGTACCGTTAACAAAATGAATACGTTACAGTAATATAAAGGCAATATCACGACGCGTTTAACTTAAAAATACGTAAACCTTTTCCAGTCAGCGTAACGAATATACTTACCAGTTACGGCAATGACAAAACGACGACGGAATACCGGCAGTTCGCTGGCCATTAAATTATAATTAAAGATAACGTTCCGGAAGCAAATTATAAAAAAACGTTTGGCACGTACGAGCGCCGTATAAGAAATATACGGTTAAAAAGGTATCGTAACGAAAATAAGAAAAAAATATAAAGCGGTATCCGGAAAATGGCGGAAAGATAACGAAAGAAAAACGAAAAAAAGCGCTACGGGATGGATATGGTAATAATACGGCATCCTTTAAAAACAAGAAAAAGAAAGAAATAGGTCGAAACTTAAAGAAGGCTTAATATTTATTTTTCGAAAAGCAATAAAGGTAATAATAAAATTCACGTACTAGTCGAGAACACCAATGAAATAACTATATTATCAATCCTATTCCGGAATAAATCTTATATACCGCACCACGCGGCGGCACCGGGGCAACGGCCACATATCGTTTACGCAACACGCGCACCTCGCCAGCCTCCTTACGTTATGGACCAAACTAACACACTACTAGGTACCTATAGTTCGAGTCTAGGATGGACTATTTATAGTGTAAAGTTTCTTTTTTTTTAAACAATTATGGATAATTACCTTAAAAACGGGGAACTATTATTACGGTACCAACGTTACGGCTTAGTGAAGCGGCCATAACGCTATACAACAGCAAACGCACCACGCCTCTTAAATGGTTCTCTCTTTCTTCATTGTATAACAACAGAATACTTTACCTAGTCTTCACAAACGATCGGCGCCGTGATAGTTCCTTTAACCATTTCTGGTTATAATATTCTTTTATTTAGTGCCGTACGAATTTAAATTTTATCTTTCTTTTTGCGTATAATGATTCAAGTTATTTTAATATATTTATTGCTTTAACATTAACTACTTCTCTTGTATATGTTTTCTGAACTTTTAATATAAAACCCAAATTAACATCCGGTGAAGTTATTTAAGTACTTTTATAATAAATGGTATTATAACTTAATTATGCCAGAGGTAACTTTTGACCTTAATCGTTTCATTTGTCGTTAATAGTATATCCTATGTAGGTTTTTAACATTTATTTAATTCTTTTTATTTATTCGTCTCTTTAGTTTTAAATATATTAAAGAGGTTATAATTTAAGTTTAGTTATATCCGGACTCCTTGTTAAAATTTAAAATACAAGTTATTCTTTTAATCAAATAATTCTTTTTAAAAATCGGGACATTTCTAGGATATATTCTAAGAAAATAATGGGTAATTATTCTATATCTATATCATTATTACATAGTGGAAGGTAAGGAGGTTTGGCAAATCTATTAACAATTACGAAGATACTACCGAAATATATACCGGTACGTAGGCTTTGTAATAATAGCTACTTAATAATAAAGTCGAAAATAATTAAGCTTTCTAGCCTTTTTCCGATTAATAATCGCTGTAATCTTTTATAGAGTCTGTATTGTCAAGTGTTTGATTTGTTATATATCTGGCATCATTATAATACTTTCTTTATTATCGATTTCACGTTAAAGAGGTAGTAAATACGTTACAATCGTTTTAGAGTTTTGTAGACTTTTCTGTATTAATATAATTAATATTTGAATATGTTTTGTATTAATATTTTTTGGTATTCTTTTAGCATTTGTATTTTCTTTGAATTTTAGTCCTCAGGTAAGTTATCGTTATACTCTTTGAGTTTCTGATATAAATTATAGTGTATTATCTTCATTGTTGCTATTTAGCGTAAATGCAAGTTTTCTTTTAGCGTAGCAGTCAAAATTTAGTCATAAACCTTAATTACCTTTTCCTTTATTTTTGGCTTTTAATCAAGTACGTTTATTTTATTATTTTCCGATCCGTTTTGGTAAGTGATAATGAAGTCGTACTTTTGCTCATTTTTCGACGTAACGTAGTTATGTTATGACCTAGCGGTCTTGGCTGCAACACAGACAGTCGGAACTCCAGGGAGTCAGCTCCGACCTAGGCCCAGACGTCACGTGACTGGCTCAAAAGACTCAACGGCCTCCATTGTTCCAAGGACCTTAAGCCGGCCAAGCCACGAGAGGGCTTAAAAGGGCTTAAAGGGGATCAGCTAATAAAAAGGTTTTAAGCCGTTTAAACGCCTTAAGCTAAGGTAAAGATATATATATTCGTTACCATAGCTTAGATAAATTACCAGCTTATAATACAACTTGGTTACCTAAATTACCTTTAATAATTTGTTATTACCAGACGTAATTATTAAACGTATTATTGCTTAGTTTCCCACGATATTATTATTAACATAAACGGTATAATTAGGTTTAATAATTAATTAAACCTTTTAGCCGTTATACGTTACAAGCTTTTATTTAGCAATGTTATTAAACTATAAGCAATACCCCTGACATTATGTCGTCCAACAAATAACCCGCCTTTAAGAAAACCTTTCAAGTACCCGAAAATAACCTTATGGATTCCGATAATAAGGAAACTTGACTTAATTTCTCCTAAAAAGAAGCCTTACGCAAATTTAACTGGCTAACTAAGGCGGTTACGTAATTTACTAACGACAAAATCGAACTTACTAATACTTTTAAGGAGATTCGCGAATAACTGGAAACCTAAAGAATTAAGCTAGCAAAACAAGCAAATATGAAGCAACCCGATTAACCGGATTAACTAGTATAATTTATTTAAGCAGCCTACGGTAAAAAAACCGGAGAAGTCCTAAAGCTGATTAAACTTACCCCTTTCGACGGAACTATTACTAAGCTATAACAGTTCCTTACGGAATGCCGTGCTTATTTTAAGTTCTTCCTAATTAAACTTACAACGTTTACCTTTCGAGTCCAGTTCGTTATAAAATAATTAACCGGAAATGCGGCCATTTAGTTTAAACCTACCTTTCGTAAGTAAGTTACCAAACCTCCTTAATAAAGGTTCGTAAAAACCATAACCACCTATCACGATTACGAAAGATTCGAAAAAAAAAATTAAAAAAGGCATTCGGAATAATAAATAAAAAGACCAAGGCTAAGAAAAAGATTAAAAATCTAAAGTAAAAAGGATTAGCCTCCGGATACGGCAACTCCTTCATTTAACTGGCTTCAAAAATTAATTAAGGATAAAAGGCATTGATGGCTACATTCTTTAACGGCCTAAAAAAAAAAAATACAGAAAGAATTATTTAAGGATAAACGCCCCGAAAAACGGGTGGATTATATCGCCATGGCAGTTAAAATCGACGATCAACAATACGCCTGGAGAACTCGACATTTTAAGGACCGTCAGAATAACAAACTAAGGCACCCTCCTAATACCAACACGCCACGAAAAACCAATATATCCCACGGAATGGCACCAGGACCCATAGAATTAGGCGTAGTATAACAACGCAACCCGCGTATTATTAAATGCTTTAACTATAAAAAAATGGGGCACAAGGCCTACCAATGCAAAACGCCCAAAAAGCCACGACAAAATACCTAAACACCAATTCCCCAAGGATCTACTCGAAATAACCAAGAAAACGATAACAGGTTAATTAGCATAATTAAAATCAGGGATAACCATAATCCCCTTAAAAAAGTACAATAAAAATTACGGAAGGCAAAAAAGCTATCCCAAACGGCCATTCAAAAACAGCGAGCCCTTATTATAGGGTTTACAATAGCCTAATAGCTAAAAAAGCACAACGGGTAAAAAAAGCTTTTAAAAAACAAGCTACCCTCCCGTTCCTAAAAAAAACGGCGACAGCGGTACGAACGGTTGGAACTTAACGCATGGATTAAAAAGTATTAAGGTTAAGATAAGAACCTACTGTTAAAATAACCAGACCGATATGGGAAACTTTATGCTATCCAATATAAGCGCACCTATTACCTGAGATATATAAAAGGAAAACGGTACATTAAGATACGCCGTACGCAAATATATAACTAGGGATTCGACTTTCATAATCAGATCGGAAAAAACCTTAAGGATTAACGATAGTACAGATATTTAAAAGCGTTCGCCTTGGAAAATACCATTAATATTATTACGGCAGCAACAAGCTGGCCCGAAGGAAAAAGTTGCCCTAACGAAAATCTTATATACCATTACGGTTGGTATAATCATAAAATAAAGAAAAAATGGATTTACCAAACGGTTATAAAAACATCCTTAAAAGTAATTAATAACTTAAACTTCCGCTTAACCTTTACAAATAACCCGGAAAAGCAATAAGAAATCAAATACGAAATAAAGAAAAGGAACAAAAAGATAAGGAAATATAACGCCTAGTTTTAAGCACGATAAAAGGAACAAGGAACCCCCGAACCAAAATACATTACTAAAGAAAACTTCTAGACGTAAGTCCTTTTATTCGAAGCTACCTTACGCCGACAGGAAAGATAGCTAAAATAATTAAAAACCCTTAACACCTTAAATTAAGAATGCATCAAGGCGTTAAAGGATAAGTTAAAAGATAAACGCCACCCGTAAAAAAGCCGCAAAATGATAAGACCCGAAAAAACCAGCAAAAGCTTCTTAAAAGGGCTTTAAAGGCGACGATAAAAGCCAAAAACGACCTTATTACCCTGTAAGTAAAAATTAAAATACGCTGGTTTACCGCATTTATGAACTACGGAATAACAAAAGGTAACTATATTACGCCGGATGTAACTAACCGACTTCGATTACCATAAAAGGAAAAAATGGAACCTTACATCGCCGAAAACGCAAAAAGTTAGGTATTTACCTACGACAATAAAAAAATTAACCGCAAGATTAATTACTTCGAGATTTTCGTTAACGGACGAAACCAGACAACAAACTTCGATATCGTTTCGATAAGGAATTACGATATAATCCTCGGAAAACTATGGCTATACCAGTACAACCCTTTAATCGATTAGATAACTAGCCAGGTAAAGTTTGCTTTACATCCATTCGACAAAAAAAAGTAAGACATAAAAAGATTTTAATATTTAATCGAAAATGGCGACGAATATAGGCATAAGGATACGACAAAAACCTTACCACTTATAAAAACAAAATACAAACAAGAATAAAAGTATTACAAAAAAATAAAACGTATCATCGTTACCACTAAAACAAAGTTGCGAAAAATAAACGATCACCTATAGCATTAGCCCCTAAAGCCAGAAACCTTGGTTAACGTACCTTTATAGTACCATAAATACGAACGACTATTTCGCAAGAAACTTAAAACGAAATTACCAGAACATAACGAATAGGACCATAAAATAGTTCTTAAGGAAAAAATATCGACCAGATTTTATCCGATCTACAACCTTAACGAAATAAAACTACAGGCATTACGCGAATACCTTAAAAACAGGTTTCGGAAGGGCTATATACGACGTTCCAGTTTATTAACCAGATATCCCATATTTTTTGTACCAAGGAAAAATGGAAAATTACGCTTAGTTATCGATTATAAATAATTAAACGATATTACGGTTAAAGATAAAACAGCGTTACCTTTAATTAACAAGATAAAAAATCGCTTTTACGGAATTAATTAATTTATAAGCTTAAACCTTAAAGAAAAATATAATTAAATTCGTATTAAGCTAGGACATATATAGAAGATAACCTTTAGGACGAAATACGGACTTTTTAAATATTTCGTTATGCTTTTCGGATTTACGAACGTATTAATAACCTTTTAACGGATGGTTAATTACGTACTTAAAAAATACTTAAATATTTTCGTTGTTTATTACCTCGACGACATTCTCATCTACTCGAAAAACAAAGAGGAACATATGGGACATATTTATGTAATTTTCTAAGCCCTACAAAACGCCAACCTCTTAGTTAATAATAAAAAAAACCAATTCCATACGCAAGAAATAAAATTTTTAAGACATATTATTACCCTAAGATGCATTAAGATAAACCCTATGAAGATCGCTGCAATATAGGAATAGGAGATATTTACTACCGTTAAGGAAGTACAAGCCTTCCTCGGATTCGCTAATTATTATAAGAAATTTATTCGAAACTTTAGCAAGATAGCTATATTATTATTTAACCTAACAAAAAAAGGAAATAAGTTTTTCTGGATATTAAAAACGGAAATTACCTTTTAAAAGATTAAAGATGCGATTATTAGCAAGCTAGTATTAATTATATATAATCCAAGCCGCCTAGTTAAGCTCGAAACCGACGTTTCGAATTACGCTTTAAGCGTAATAATAAGATACCGCGATAATTAAGGCCACCTATACCTTATCGCCTTTTATTATTACAAGTTAAAAAAAGCAAAGTTAAATTACGCCATTCCCGATAAAGAATTTATAGCTATTATTAAAGCTTTTAAAAAATTCAGATATTACCTTAAGGGAAGCCTGTACCAAATTAAGGTATATACCGATTACAAAAGTTTTACCCGTTTTACCATACAAAAAACTTACAAAACGATAATTACGTTACGTTAAAGAACTATTAAAATACGACTTTATTATTATTTACCAAAAAAAATTAAAAAACGGCAAAATAAACGCATTTAATCGAAAACCAAATTTCGAAGAAAAGATAATTAAGGTTAATTATCAAATCTTCGATACCACGCCAGGAAAATACCTGCAATTACGACAGATAGCAATAATTAAAGCAGCACCTTCCGATTTATATTAGAAAATCCAGAAATATAACGATAATTTACTTAAGGACCAAAAAATAAAGAAAACACAAGTTTTAAAAGAATATTAGGAAATATTAGTACGAAACATATACGAACATTAGCTATATAAACACATAGGAATTTACAAACCTTAAAGCGATTATAACGTACCTATTACTTTCCTAAAATAAAATCGGTAGTAAAAAAAGTATAATGATAATGCCACATTTATAACAAGGTAAAAGTACGACGGCATAGGTTATACGGAAAACTATAATTATTACTAGTTGTAAAATAACCGTAAGATTTAGTTACTTTCAACTTTATTACCAAATTCCTATTTTCAAAAAACCTAATTACGGGTATATATTACGATAGCATCTTTATAATCGTTAATCGATTTACTAAGTTTTTTATTTCTTACCGTATAATAAGGACATAAATATAAAATAATTAACTTACATTTTTTTAAGGTATATCTTAAAAGTAGATAAATTACCAACAGAAATTATTTTAAATAAAGGAATAACATTTACGTCGAAATTTTGGCAAGGCCTTATGGCGTAATTAGGCTTAAACCACAAATTATCCAGCGTATTTAAACCTTAAATAAACGGATAAACAAAAAAAACCAACTAAATATTAAAGACTTATTTACAATATTACATTAATTATAAATAAAACGATTAAGTCCAGAAGTTGCTTATCGTATAACTAGCTTATAATACCAGTTATTACGAACATACCAAAATAACCTTAATAAATGCTAACTTTGGTTTTATACCAAAGGTCTACAGAAATATACGCGAAGGCCCCGTTAACGTTAAAGTAATCCTAATATTAGAATAACTAAAGTAATTATATACAGAAATAAAAACAAAATTCGAATTCGTACGTAACCAGATAAAGAAGTATTATAACTAAAAAAGATTAAAAAAACCAACTTTCCGGGAAAGAAAGATGGTTTACCTAGCTACTAAAAACATCCAAATTAAGCGACTAAACAAAAAACTTAACTTCAAATATATCGGACCATATAAGATTATTAAGAAAATCTTAAAAAATAACTACCAATTAAAACTATTACTTAAGGTTAAACTTCACCTAATTTTTTACGTTTTTTTATTAAAGTTAATAACGGATATTATCAAAGTTAATATAGGATACGAAAAAAAGGTAAAAAAGGATATACTAATATACGAAGTAAAAAAGATCCTAAATATACGCAAAAAAAATGGATTTATTTAATACCTAGTTAAATGGAAAAATTACCGAAATTTCGAAAATACCTGGGAACCCGCCAAAAGTTTTATAAACGCTTAGCGCTTATTGAAAAGCTTTTACCAGCAACAACGGATGTACCCTAATTAGTAGTTAACTAATTAATAGGTTCAAACTAGTCGACCGGATCTGCGGCTTGGCTTAACGTAACCGCGGCAATTACCGCCTCCAACTGTTCCTACTTTTCTTTTAAACGTTTAAACTTTTCCATGGCTTCCGCACCTTAAATACCCTAACGAAGCATCTCGACGCCATAAGAACGGAAGAGCTTTTTTTATTTACGCAAACGATTTAAACGACCAAATAATTTAGATAAATGCTATTACGCCTTAAGCAGCTTTTCCTGAACCATACGCTTTGCCAATTCCAAACGATCTTTTTTTGCGATAAGCTTTTTATGTTAAAGTTTAAAAGGACCGAATAAATCGCAAGAACTTCCGTACTCGGTATAACGTATACATTTTCCGGCATTATAATACGCTTTGCAAAGCTTATTTTCAGATTTGCAACGAAAATAAGAGAATTTCGACGACATAGTAAAACTAAAACGCTCGATACGTTCTAAAAAAACGAAAGCGTTAATACGTTAACGAAAACGACGTTTTTTAATTCGACCCGACATAATAAATATAAAAAAAGGAACGTTATTTATTAAAATCGACAAACAAACAAATTAATCTTTAAGGGCAAAAGATCCTAAAGGGGAAAAATCGTATTATAACTTAGCGGTTTTGGCTGCAACACAGACAGTCGGAACTTTAGGGAGTTAGTTCCGACTTAGGCCCAGACGTTACGTAACTGGCTTAAAAGATTTAACGGCCTCCATTAGTCCAAGGACCTTAAGCCGGCCAAGTTACGAAAGGGCTTAAAGGGGCTTAAAGGGGATTAACTAATAAAGAGGTTTTAAGCCGTTTAAGCGCCTTAAGCCAAGGTAAAGATATATACACTCGTTACCATAACTTAGATAGATCACCAGCTTGTAATACAACTTAGTTACCCAGATTACCCTTAAGAATCTGCTATTACCAGACGTGATTATTAAACGTATCATTGCTCAGTTTCCCATGACACTACTGCCAACATAAACCGTACGACTAGGTTTAATAGTTGGTTAAACCCCTTAGCCGTTACAAATTATTACTTTGTAAGTTTTTTAGTAATAGCAAAGCGCATAGGACTTTTGTAATCATTATATATCTTAATTTAGTAAAGGTATTTTTAAAATAATGTCTAGATTTTCGAAAAGCGTTAATGGTACCTTTAATCTTTTTATTAAGAATGTTGTAGTTTAATTTTATTTCTTTTAACCTATAAAAGTCAAAGCTGTTCAGATATACGTTACCTTAATTATCGCGGTATTTGTTTGTTACGCTTAAAACTTCGTCTAATGCGTTAATTTTAAGCTTAATTAAGCGGCTTGGGTTCTATATAATCAATACAGGCTCGTTGGTAATCGCGTCCTTCACTTTCTGGAAAGTTCTTGCCGTTTTACTTATCTAAAGTAACTTATTTTCTTTTTTACTAGATTTAATAATAATATGGTTATTTTGTTATAGTATCGAATGGATTTCCTATACGAATTAGCAAGTCCGAGGAAGGTTTATATTCTTTTTTTATAATAGATATTTTATATTTTTGTACTGTAGCGACGTTTTTGAAGTTTATTTTAATACATTCTGTGGCAATAATATGCTTTATGAATTTTATTTTCTGTATATGAAACCGGTTTTCTTTATGTTAATTAAGAAGTTCGGATTTTCTCGGCTTTGAAAAGGTATATGGACGTATTTTATATATTCCTTTTTACTTTTCGAATAAAAAAGAATATTATTAAATAATAAATAAAGAAAATATTAAGGTACTTTTTAAGTATATGTTTAACTATTTTTTAAAACGTTGTTAATGCATTCGTAAATCCGAAAGGTATAACGAGGTATTCAAAAAGTTCGTTTTTCGTTTTAACGGCTGTTTTTCATTCGTACCGTAGTTTAATGCGGACTTAATGATATATTCTCATAAAATGTCGAGTTATAAATTAATTTGCTTTATCAAGGAGATTCTTTATTTTACTAATTCAGGGTAATAGCATTTTGTTCCTGATCGTGATATCGTTTAACTATCTGTAATCGCTAATTAAATATAGATTTTCATTTTGTCTTTGTATAAAAAATATAAACTAACCCCTTAGTAAAGTAGCCTGTTATGTGGAGCCTTTTTAAAGTTTATTTCAAGGTATTTACGTAATATTAATAGATTTATTTTATTAACGTTATAACTTTAGTAAAGTTTGGTTAATGTCTTTTCTTCAAAAATAGTTTCATAGTTTTATTCGTTATATTTTAATAATTTCGCTTCATGTTCCTTTTAAAATAATCGTTCGTATTCATGGTATTATTGAACTCCGTGTATCATTATCTTTAGCCTCAGATGTTAATACTTTAGGTATTCGGTTATTTTTCGTAACTTTTCTATAATGGCAACGAGAATGCGTTGTATTCTTTTGTGATACTCTTGCTTTTTATTATGTTTTATTGCTGTGCGTAGGAAGGCTTTTATCGTGTTTTTATAGCTGCATTTATTGCCATCTTCGATCGAGTATTAAGAACCTTTTAAATTTTATTGTAGTCTATCAAGCGTGTATAGAGTGAACTTTACTTGACTAGTTATCTAATGGATTAAGGGGTTGTATTAATATAACCATAGATTTCTAAGAATTATATCGTAAATCTTTATCGGGACAACATCGAAGTTCGATATTTTATTTCATCCTTTAACCAGAATTTCGAGATAATTAATCTCGCGGTTGATATTTCCGTTGCCGGAAGTAAATACCTGTTTTTCTCCGATTTCGGCGATGTAAAGGTTTTGTTTCTCATTTTATAGTAATGGAAGTTAGTTAATTATATTCGCTATGATATAATTACCTCCTGCTATTTCGTAATTTCTAAATAGGGTAAAGTAGTATGTTTTAATTCATATTTAAAGAAGGATTAGATCGTTGTCGTCTTTTATAGTTACGTTTACACTTTTTTTAAGAGGTTCCTGTTAGTCTTTCCGGGTGGTATGATCCGGCGGCTTTTTTACAAGTGGCGTTCGTTTTTCAAGTTATCCTTTAACCCCTTAATGCGTTTTTAGCTTTACTGGTGAAAGGTTTGTACCTGTTTTAATTGTTCTTTTTATCGTTGTAGAGTAACTTCGAATAAGAAGATTTATATTTGAAAGTCTGTTTTATTCATATATTTTGGTTCGGAATCTTTTTGTCCTTTTTCTGATACCTAGAGCTCGGTATCGTATCTTCTTATTCTTCTATTTCTTTTCCGAACTTTACTTTTACTTTTCTATTGTTCTCTTTAAATCGTTCGTAAAGGTTAATCGGAAGTTTCAGTTATTATTTATATTTAAAAATGCTTTTATAATTATGTAAAGACATTTTTTATTTTGTGATTATTTATCCAATGTCGTAGATAGGATTTCAGTTAGGGCAACTTTCTTTTAGGCTAACTTGTTATCGTAATAACTTTAATAGTGTTTTAAAAGGCGTATATTTTCCGGTATTTATATTATCGTTAATCCTTAGGATCTTTTTCGGTTTCTTTATGGAAGTCGAATATTTCGTTATACATTTATGGAAGTCGCTTTTCGATATATTGTTGGGTTTTATATAAATTTAAGGTAGGAGATACGGTTGTAGCAAATAACATGAAATTCCCTGGATCCGTTTAGTTGTTTTGATAATAACAATTCATTTTAGCCTTAGTATTTCTTAATCTATACGTTTACTTTTAATTGTTTCTACCCTTATCGCCGTGCATATTATGATCAGGCAAGTAATATATTTTCAGTAAGTGCGTTTTATTTATCGTATTTTTCCAGCCATTAAGTTATTATAGGTTTTATAATATAGGTTCGTTATTTTTAAATAATTACCTACAATAGCTGTTTTGTTTTTAGCAATCCTTATTACGCTGCGTTAAGGGGGTTATAGTTGTCTTTAGCTTGAATTCTGTTAATTGATTTATTATTATTTCCTTAGTTATTGTTATGACCTAGCGGTCTTGGCCACAACACAAACGGTCGGACCTTCCAAAAAGTTGACCCCGACCTAACCCAAGAAATCACGTATCAGGCTTAAAGGCCTTAATACGCCAAGCACCTTAAGCTTCTAAAGCCGATACTTAAGCTTAAAGGGCTTAACGACCTTCAATGTTTAAGCCTTTTAAGCACCTTAAACTAAGACGAAGATATATACGCTTATGATTACCAGAGGTTAAATAAATTAACAGCTTATAATATAACTTAGTTACCTAGATTACTTTTAACAATCTGCTGTTATTAGACGTAATTATTAAATATTTCGTTGCTTAATTTCCTCTGATATTTTTGTTAACATAAACCGTACGATTAGGTTTAACAATTGGTTAAACCCTTTAACCGTTATACGTTTTAAGCTTTTATTCAGTAGCATTGTTAGATTTTAAGCAATACTTAGTTTCCACCATGTCGATTTCTCAGAAACCTATCATTTAGTAATTCGTTAAAATGTTTAAAAAGCTTAAGGGCAAGATTAAGAAGTTTAAAAATAAAAACGAATAATTCGAAAGCCAGCTTATGGTATAATCCATTATGAGATTTGAGTAAAAAATTAACGCCCCGGAACCTTTCTATGATACCGAAAACGTATAACTTTTTCAAGTTAAGTTAAATCCTACCTTTGGTTTTATCGGAATCTTTTGGCCGATGAAGCTAACAAGATTATTATTATTACCGGAAGCCTTAAAGGAAATGCCTTAAAATAGTTTAAACCCACCTTGCTGGATTACCTGGAAAACGCAAAAGATAACCGAAAAAAGGATATTAATAAGCTGTTCGAATATTATATTAATTTCGAATAAAAAGTTCGAGATATATACGGATTCCTTATCGAAGAATAAAAAGCCGCACACAATATTTTTAACTTACTCGAAAAGACCTGGCGTTAAGATATGACCCATTATTTAAGCAAATCTTAACACGTACTGAATGGATTAACGATAAAACTATGATGGATATCTTTTATAAAGGCCTAAAGGAAACCGTTAAGGACGAAATAATCCGCATTAAAAGATTACTTACTTTTAAAGAATACGTTAACAAGGCAATTAAGATTGATAATCGATAATACGAACGTCGAATGGACAAAAAAGAATATTATTTTGCAGAGCTCAGATATTCGAAAAGCGATTACCAGAAAAGAAAGTATATACCTTTTATTTCCTACGGCAGGATATTTAAATCCATGGAACTAAGCGCGGTTTAATAACGTAACCTTCTTATCATCAAATTTTATAATTATAATAAAATAGGATATAAGGTATATTATTATACGATAACATACTTAAATCCTCGTTTCTTAAAGACCGTTACGTCATAATTAAAGTAATAATAAATTAATTAATATGATTAAAGCTAAAACCTACTATGACGCTTTCAAGCAAATATAACAAAGGTTTTAAAAGGTAAAAAAGCTATTTTAGGTAGCTACCTCGGAATAGCGAACCCTCATTACCGGACCTATAATAGCCTAGTAGTTAAAAAAACAGAACGGATAGAAAGAACTTATAGAAGATAAATTATTTTGCCATTCGCAATAGAAAGGGCGACAGCGGTATAAGCAATTGGAACTAAACGTATGAATTAAGAAATATTGAGGTTAAGACGAAAACCTGTTACTAAGATACCCGAACCGATACGGGAAACTTCATGTTATCCATTACAAGCGCGCCTATTGCCTTAAATATATAAAAGAATAACGATACATCGAAAAACAACTTACGCGAATATATAACCAGTGATTCGACTTCCATAACAAAACCGGAAAAAAATCCTAAAGATTAACCATAATATAAACACCTGAGGACATACGGCTCGGAAAATACTATTAACATTATTAGGGCAGCAACAAATTGGCCCAAAGGAAAGAGCTATCCCGATAGGAACCCTATATACTATTTCGGATAGTACAATTACAAAATAAAAAAGGAATGAGTTTACCAAATAGTTATAAAGGCATTATTAGACGCAATTAACAATTTAAACTTCCGTTTAACCTTTATAAACGACTTAAACGAACAATAAGAAGTTAAAGATAAAATTTAAAAAAGAAACGAAAGCATGAGGTAATATAACGCCTAGTTCCAAATACGATAAAAAGGATAAAAAGATCCCGAACCAGAATATATCAGTAAAGAAGATTTCTAAACGTAAGTCATTTTACTCAAGGCTACCTTACGCCGATAAAAAAGACAGTTAAAGGAATTACAGGGCCTTAATTAACAGAATTAGGAACGTATCAAAGCGCTGGAAGACGAATTAAAAGACGAACGCCACCAATAGAAAAGCAGCAAGATAGTAAGACCCGGAAAAGCCAGTAGGAGATTCCTAAAAAGGCTTTATACGTAACGATAAAACCCAAGTACGACCTTGTTACCCTAGAAATACGATTTAAAACATATTAGCTTACTCCATTTATAAATTGGGAAATAACAAAAGATAATTAGCTGATGCCGGATATAATTAACAGACTTCGATTATTATGGAAGGAAAAGATAAAACCTTACATCGCCGAAAACGCAGAAGGTCAGGCATTTACCTATAATAACGGAAGAATTACCCGCAAAATTAATTACTTTAAGATCTTCGTTAAAAGACGAAATTAAAGCATAAATTTCGATATCATTACGGTAAGGAATTATAACATTATTTTCGGAAAACCAGGGTTATATCAGTACAACCCTTTAATCGATTAGGTAATTAGTTAAATAAAGTTTACTTTATATCCCCTCGATAAAAAGAAGCAAGATACGAAAAGATCTTAATACTTGATCGAAGATGACGATACGTGCAAGCATAAGAATACGATAAAAGCCTTACCAGCTATAAGAATAAAATATAAAAAAAAAGTGCCATAAAAGCATGCGACGCATTATTTTTACCATGAAAATAAAGTTGTGAAAGAGAGACGATCACCTATAACCTCGGCCCCTGAAGTTAAAGTTAATGGTTAATGTATCTCTATAATACCACAGATATGAACGACTGTTTCGATAGAAACTGGAGACGAAACTACCATAATATAATAAATAAGACGATAAGATAGTTCTTAAAGAAAGAATATCGACTAGATGTTATCCGATCTACAACCTCAACGAAACAGAACTATAGGCATTACGTAAATATCTCAAAAACAAGCTTTGGAAAGGTTACATGTAATGATCCAGTTTATCAGCCGGATACCCTATATTCTTCATACCAAAAAAAGAAAAAAGAAAAGAAAAAGAAAGTTACGCATAGTTA
This sequence comes from Monosporascus ibericus, assembly GCA_004154915.1. Taxonomy (NCBI): domain Eukaryota; kingdom Fungi; phylum Ascomycota; class Sordariomycetes; order Xylariales; genus Monosporascus; species Monosporascus ibericus. The sequence continues at coordinate 73,800 of QJNU01000188.1, forward strand.
TTAATTACAGGTAACTAAACCACATCACGGTTAAAGACAGAACGGTATTATCCCTAGTCAATAAAATAAAAACCACCTTTATAAAGCAAATTGGTTTATAAGCCTAAACCATAAAAGAGGATATAATCAAATCTGTATCCAGCCAGGACACGAATAGAAAACAGCCTTTAAATCGAAATACGCACTTTTTAAGTACTTTGTTATACCTTTCGGACTTACGAAGGCATTAGCGACCTTCCAGCAAATGGTTAACCACGTACTTAGAGAATACCTATATATCTTCGTTATTTATTACCTCGACGACATAGTCATTTATTCGAAATATAAAGAGCAATATATAAGACACGTTCATATAATTCTCTAAGCCCTACAGCATGCCTACCTCTTAGTTAACACAGAAAAAGGCAGTTCTATACGCAAGAAATGGAATTTCTAGGAGATATTATCAGCCCAGAACATATCAGAATGAACTTTAAAAAGATCGTTACAGTATAGAAATAGGAAACGGCCACCATAGTCAGGGAATTACAGGCCTTTCTAGGATTTGCTAATTATTATAGAAAGTTTATTGGATACTTTAATAAAATAACTATACTATTATTTAACTTAACAAAAAAAGAAAATAAATTCTTTTAAATAGAAAAGATGGAAACCGCGTTTCAAAGGATTAAAAACGCGATTATTAACAAACTAGTATTAATTAAATACGATTTAAGCTGCTTAGTTCAGCTCAAAACCGAGGTTTCGGAACACGCTTGAAGCGTAATAACCGAATACTGCAATAATCAAGGCAATTTACATTTAATCGTTTTTTACTTTTATAAATTAAAAAAAGTAAAGTTAAATTACGGCATTCCCGATAAAAGGTTTATAGTTATCGTTAAAAACCTCGGAGAATTCAGATATTACGTTAAGGGAAACCTTTACTAGATTAAGGTATATACCGATTATAAAAACCTTATTAGTTTTACTATTACCAAAGAACTTACGGCACGATAATGACGTTACGTTAAAGAATTAGCAGAATACAACTTCGTTAGTATCTACTAGAAAGAATGAAAGAACGGTAAAGCAAACGTATTTAGCCGCAAACTAGACCTCGACAAGAAAGTAATTAAAGTTATCTATTAAATCTTCGATATTACGTTAAAGGATATTTACAACCACAATAAATAACGATAATCAAAGCAACACCGCTCGATTTATACCAGAAAATCTAAAAGTATGATAATAACTTACTTAAGAACTAAAGAATAAAAGAAATACAGGTTTTAAAACAATACGAAGAATACTAATACGAAATATATACGAACATCAGCAACATAGATACCCAGAGATTTATAAGACCTTAAAACGAGTATAACATACTTATTACTTTCCTAAAATAAAATCAATAATAAAGAAGACACGGTAATAACGCTACATATATAAGAGGTTAAAAATTTGACGACACAAACCAGACGGAAAACTATAACTATTACTAACAGTAAAACGATCATGGGATTTAGTTACATTCGACTTTATTATTAAGCTTCCTTTATTACGAAACCTATCTACGGATATATATTATAATAATATCTTTATAGTTATTAACCGATTCATTAAGCTTTCTTATTTTTTACCATATAACGAAAACACAGTCGTAAAATAAATAACCGACATTTTTTAAGACATATCTTAGAAGTATATGGTTTAGCAATAGAATTTATTTCAAACAAAAAAACGGCCCTTACTTTGAAATTCTGGCATGAATTTATAACATAACTAGGCCTAAATCGTAAGTTATCCATCGCATTCAAACCTTAAACAAACGGACAAACAAAGTAACTAAGCAAATACTGGAAACCTATTTACGGTATTGTATTAACTAGGAACAAAACGATGAAGTTGACAAGCTACTTATCGCCTAAATAACCCATAATAGGAATTACTATATGAATACCAAAATAACTTCAGTAAATGCCGTTTTCTGTGTTATATTATAGTTCTACGAAAATATACGAAGAGGCCTTATTATGGTTAAGGTAATCCTTACATGAAAACAACTTAAGCAATTATACGTAAAAATAAAGATAGAATATAAACTCGTACGTAATTAAATAAAAGGATATTATAACGAAAGAAAAGTGAAACAAATTAACATTCCAAAAGAAAGAAAGGGTTTACTTAGCTATCCAAAACATCCAAACTAAACGATTAAACAAAAAACTTAATTTCAAATATATCGGCCTATATAAAATCATCAAGAAAGCTTTAGAAAATAACTATTAAATAAAACTACCGCCAAAATGTAGACTGCATCTAATTTTTCACGTTTCCTTATTCGAGTTAGCAGTAAATACCATTAAGGTTAATATAGGATACGCAGAAAGATAGAAAAAAATATTTCAACATACTAAACAAACAAAATCCTAAATATACGCGAAAGAAATGGATTTAGCGAGTACCTAGTCAAATAAAAAGACTACCTAAACTCTAAAAACACATAGGAACTCGCCAAAAACCTTATAAACGCCCAGCGCTTACTAAAAAGCTTTTATTAATAACAACGGGACCGCCCCACTTAGCAGTCGATTAATTAACAAGCTCAAACTAATCAACCCGATCTGCGACCTGGCCTAACGTAACCGCAGTAACCGCCGTCTCTAATTACTTTTGCTCCATTTCGAAACGTTCAAATTCTTTTATAACTTGCGTACCTTTAATTCCGCAACGAAGCATTTTAATATCCCGATAACGGAAAAGCCGTCTTCATTATAATAAGCGATCAAATTTATTAACAGCAGTTCGTAATACCTCCTCGGCCTGCTCCCCCTTACGTTCTAAACAATTCTCGTAAACAAAAAGTTTTTAAAATTTTATTTCCGAAAGCCTAAAAGCATTATAAGGATTATTATGAAAAACGCACCGTAAGTATTTTACGGAACTACGCGCGACCTTGCAATTTACACCCTCTTTTTCGTAACGATAATAAAAAGGCATATTACAATTAAAACGTTTAATACGTTCTAAAAGAACGAAAACTTTAGTACGCTGTCGAAAACGACGATTTTTAATCCGACCCGACATAATAAGTATAAAGAAGGCAAATTTACTTGTCAAAATCAATATACAAATAAGTTAACCTTTAAGGGCAAAAATCTTGAAGGGAAGAAATCGTGTTATAACCTATCGGTTTTGACCATAATATAAACAGTCGGACTTTCTAAAAAGTTGATCTCGACCTAACTTAAGAAATCACGAAACAAGTTTAAAGGGATTAAGAACCTTAAGGGTTTCAGCTGTTTAAGCACCTGAAGCCAAAAGGAGGATATATACGCTTATTATTACTATAATTTAAATAAATCACCACCTTATAATAGAACTTAGTTACTCAGATTGCCTTTAACAATCTGCTATTAGTAGACGTAACTATTGAATACCTTATTATTCTGTTTCCTACGATATTACTGCTAACATAAACCGTACGACTAGGTTTAATAGTTGGTTAAACCCCTTAGCCGTGACAGTTATCCTGAAAAGGTCTTTAGAAACCCTGTATCTAGGTATTGCGTTACTATTTCTCAGGCTTTCTGTTATGACCTGGCGGTCTTGGCTGCAATACACATGGACGGACCTCCAAGACTTCAGCCCCGACCTGAACTTAAACATCACGTGACTGGCTCAAAGAGCTTAACGGCCCTTATTAGCCCAAGGGTCTTGAGCTAGTCGAGCTACGAAAGGGCTTGAAGGGACTCAAGGGAACTTAATTAACAAAAAGGTTTAAGCCGCTTAAGCATTTTAAGCCAACCTAAGGATATACACGTTCGTTGATATCATAGCTTAAATAAACTACCAGCTTATAATATAACTTGGTTACTTAGATTACCTTTAATAATCTGCTATTATTAAACGTAATTATTATTTACGCTATTACTTAGTTTCCTACGATATTATTATTAACATAAACCGTACGATTAGGTGTAATAGTTAGTTAAACCCTTTAACCGTTATACGTTACAAACTCTTATTTAGCAGTATTATCAAACTTTAAATAATACCCTTAATATTATGTCGTCTAGTAAGCAGCCGGTTCTTAAAGGAACCTTTTAAATCCCCGAAAATAACCGCATAAATTCCGATAATAGAGAAGCTTAACTTAATCTCTTTTAGGGAAAAGCCTTGCGCCGATTTGATTCGCTAACTAATACGGTTACGCAGCTTATTAACGATAAGATCGAGCTTATTAATACCCTTAAGGAAACCCGGAACTAATTGGGAGCCCAGAAAGTCGAATTAAAAAGATAAATAAACACAAAATAACCCGATTAACCGGATTAGCCAGCTTAGCCCGTATAACCTGTTTAGATAGCCCACGGTAAAAAAGCCGGAAAGGCTTCAAAACTTATTAAGGTTACCCTTTTCGACAGAACTATTATTAACTTATAATAGTTCCTTACGGAATGTCATATTTTAAGTATTTCCTAATTAGATTTACAACGTTAGTCTTTCGAATCCAGTTCGTTCTAAAATAGTTAACCGGAAACGCGGTTATTTAGTTTAAGCTTACCTTTCGTAAGTAAGTTATTAAACCTTTTTAATGAAGGTTCGCAGAAATTGCGAATACTTATAATAATTACGAAAGATTTAAGCAAAAGTTAAAAAAGGTATTCGGAATAATAAATAAAAAGATTAAGCCTAAAGAAAAAATTAAGGATTTAAAGTAAAAGGGATGAACTTCCGGATGCGGCAACTTCTTTGTTTAGCTACCTTCGAAGATTAATTAGGGATAAAAAGTATTAATGGTTACGTTTTTCGACGGCTTAAAGGAGGAAATATAAAAAGAGTTATTTAAAAAGGAACGCCCCGAGAAATTAATAAATTATATCGCCATGATAGTTAAGATCGTCGATTAGCAATACGCTTGGAGACTTCGATATTCCAAAAACCGGCAAAATAATAAGCTAAAGCATCCTTTTAATACTAGCACGTTACGAGGAATTAACATATCCCATAAGACAGTACCAGGACCTATAGAATTAAACGCAATCTAATAATGTAACCTGTATACCATTAAGTACTTCGATTATAACAAGATAGGACATAAGGCCTTTTAATATAAAGCACCAAAATATTAGAACAATGTATTTGGACATTAATTCCTTAAAGACTTTTACGAAATAACTAAGGAAACGATAACAGATTTATTAATATAATCAAAATTAAGGATAATCACAATCCCCTTAAAGAAGTATAACAAGGATTATAACAGGCGAAAAAGTTACTTTAAGCAGCCATTTAAAAATAACAAACCTTTATCACAAAACTTACAGTAGCTTAATAGTTAAAAAAACACGACGGATAAAAGAAGCTTTTAAAAAATAAGTTGCTTTCCCGCTTACAGAAAAAGCCGCGATAGCGGTATAAGCAGCGGGAATTAAATGCATAAATTAAGGACTACCAAAGTTAAGACCAAAGCCTGCTACCAGGACAGCTAAACCAATACGGGAAACTTTATACTATCTAATGCAAACGCGCCCATTGCCTTAGATATATGGAAGGAAAACGGTATATCGAAAAACGACTTATATAAATATATAACCAAGGATTCGACTTTCATAATTAAATCGCAAAAGATCTTAGGGATTAACGATAGTACAGATACCTAAAAGCATTGGCTTTAAAAGATACAGTTAACATTATTGCCGTAGCGAGAAGTTAACCCCAAAAGAAAAACTACCTTAACGAAAACCCGATATGCCATTTCGGATAATACGGTTATAAAATAAAAGAAAAATGGATTTACCAAAGGAATTATAAAGGCAATATTAAAAATAATTAATAACTTAAACTTCCATTTAGCTTTTACGGATAACCTAAAAAACGATAAGAAATTAAAGACGAAGTAGAAAAAAGAGATAAATATATAAGGTCATACAATACCCAATTCCAATCACAATAAAAGGGATAAAAAGCCCCCGAACCAGAATATATTAGCAAAAAGACTTCCGGACATAAATCATTTTATTCGAGGCTACTCTACGTTAACAGGAAAGATAACTAAAGCAGTTGCAGGGTTTTAACGCCTAAAATCAAAAACCTATCAAGGCGTTAAAGGGTAAGTTAAAAGACGAACGCCATTTATAGGAAAGCCGGACGATGGTAAAACTTAAAAAAGCTAACAAAAGCTTCCTAAAAGGGCTTTAAACGCGACGATAAAAGCTAAAAACGACCATATTGCTTTATAAATAAAAGTTAAAAAAATACTAATTAACTCTATTTATGGATTACGGAGCAATAAAAGGTAACTATATTACGCCGGATATAATTAACCGACTTCGATTATGATAAAAGGAAAAGATAGAACTTTATATTGCCGAAAACGCAAAAGGTCAGGCATTTACTTACGATAAGAGAAATATCAGCCGTAAGATTAATCACCTCGAGATCTTCGTTAATAAACGAAACTAAATAGCAAATTTCAATATCGTTCCGATAAAGAATTACGACATAATCCTCGGAAAATTATGGGTATACTAGTATAACGCCTTAATCGACTAAAGAACTGTGTAAATAAAGTTCGCTTTATGTTTACTTAACAAAAAAAAAAGCAAGATACAAAAAGATCTTACCATTCGATCGAAAATGGCGACGAATATAGGCATAAGGACATAACAAAAAGCTTACCACCTACAAAAATAAGATAAAAAAAAATAAAAGTACTACAGAAAAATACGACGTATTATCGCTACCATCAGAAGAAAGTTGCGAAAAATAGAGGATCACCTATAGCATCAGCACCCAAAGCCAGAGACCATAGCTAATATACCTCCATAGTACCAGAGATATAAACAACTATTTCGAAAGAAATTCGAGACGAAACTACTAGAACATAACGAATAAAACCATAAAATAGTCCTCAAAAAATGGATAACGTGCTACACCAGTGAGCGAGACACACCAATAAGCGAGACACTTTTTGGCATTCCGCAACAACAAATTCAAATAACACAACCATAACATACTAAATCAATTTAAATTAATCGGATTCTTCTTCGCTAGACGTATTTACAGCTTCTTTACAAGTACGCGCATTATGTCCGGGCTTGCTGCAGACGCCACACTTCCGTTGCTTCGTCTTAACCCTTTTACGATAACTACCTCCAGCCGCTATTGGCTGCATTTTTTTATCACCTTTTTCTTTTTCGGCCAAAAGAGCTTGTCCTTTTTATATAATAAGTGTTCCTTCTTTTTAAAAACGTTTGTTTTTTGTTCTTCGACGTTTGCTTAAAATGTGGTTCGTTTCGCGTAATTAAACGTTTTTTTCCCGAAAAAGAATAATTTCGTATAAAAGTAACAAGTTACTTTTCGTCAGAAAATTAACCGATCCCATAATTTTTATTAACGAATTACCTTAATAATTTCTAGAATTGTTTTGTTAAATAACGTCCTTACTTAATTACTTTATGGATATTATTAAAGGTCTTCGCAAAAAGGAAAATAAAACCGGTGGAAGTAAGCAGCGAAAGGGTCGATATAGGTATAACCGAAGGAACTTCCAATTCGGAAAAAACGTTATTAGGATCGAATAAAACAAATCTAGCTTTCGCAAACCCAGATTTGATATTATCGGACGTTATAATAGCTTAAAACGCGTCGTAAAACCTGGCGAGAAAATATTCTTTAGCAATATAGGTATAATAACGTCGTATTAAGTTTTCGATATATCGTAAATAAACGCGTTTTAATATAGAAAAACAAAATAAATCAGAAAGTTAAAGCCGATACGAAAGATACATAGGTATATAAAGCGTAATAATATCGTAATTAGCGTAATATTCTTCGAATTTTATCGAATAATGGCTTTCGTAGCCGTCGAAGATAAGGAAACGTTTCGAACCGATCGTATACGTCCAAATATATTCATCAAAATACTAAATCCATTTTAAACTTAATTTATTAATTATTAACCATTATTATTTAATCCGACCTTTTAATCGGCTGTTAATAATAGGTAATCGCGATACCAGGACTTATAGTAGTTTTTCCCTGTTATGATAATAAATAGCGGAATAACCTAACCTTAAAAATTAATAACTTAAATAACTGTAATTTAATTATTATTCCCTTATTACGCTTATTTAAGTTTTTTACGTTTTTCGAGATTAATAAATACCATACCCGTTACCATAAAAAGCCTTATCAAAAATCCAGTCTCGTCGAAGTTGTAAATATACTCTTTTACGTTACCATATTTTGCGATAGTAGCCCGAACAATCTCGAACTACTGGCGAAATATTTCTGGATTTTCGGATAAGATCCGTTAATAATCGATCTTCCGATTTAAACGCGTTTAAAGTTTTTTTTGCCATCTAATAAATCTCGATGCCCAGTTAATCCCGACGCGGTCTATAACGCGTTGGGTAAGTAATAAATTGGCCATATCTTTAACATATTAAAGCCGGATAGGAAACGCTTGCGTATTTAGGTCCAAGATTCGGTCGACAATCGATTTCTTTTCGGTCGGCGTCAATTTCTACATAAAAGAAATAATATCGGCTCGGACGCGTCTACCGCTAAAACGGTATGCTAGGAAAGAATGTAAAACTTCATAGCTAAAACTAAGCTTTTTATAACTAAGTTTCGGATTTCGTTTTTTAACCTGAAAAGCTAGGTTGATTTTCGCTTCTTTTATAAGGCGCTCCATATTATGATTGTTAAAAAATGGCCAATTGAAAATATGTAATTGGAATAGCTAAAAAAGTGTCTCGCTCAGTGGTGTGTCTCGCTCACTAGTGTAGTACGTTATCGTTAGATTATATCTAATTTACAACTTCAACGAGACAAAACTATAGGCATTACGTAAATACCTTGAAAACAAGCTTCGGAAGGGTTACATACGACGTTCCAGTTTATTAATAACATACCCCATATTCTTCGTACCAAGGAAAAACGGAAAATTAGGCCTAGTTATTAATTATAAACAGTTAAACGATATCATGGTTAAAGATAAAATATTATTACCCCTAATTAACGCAATAAAAAATCGCCTTTATGGAACGAATTAATTTACGAACCTGAATCTTAAACAAAGATATAACCAGATCCGGATTAAGCTAGGATACGAATAAAAGACAGCCTTTAGGACAAAGTACGGACTTTTCGAATACCTCATTATACCTTTCGGACTTAGGAACGCACCAGCAACCTTTTAACGGATAATTAACCTTGTAGTTAGGAAGTACTTAAACATTTGCGTTATCTGTTACCTCGACGCCATTTTTATTTATTCGAAAAATAAAATGGAACCTGTAAAATACGTTTATATAATTCTTTAAGCCCTAGAGGATGCCAACCTCTTAATTAATACGGAGAAAAGCTAATTTTATACGCAAAAAGTGGAATTTTTAAGACATATTATTACCTTAGGATGCATTAAAATAAACCTTAAGAAAATCGCTGCAATACAGGAATAAAAGACGCCTATTATAATTAAAAAAGTATAAACCTTTTTCGGATTCGCTAATTACTACAGAAAGTTTATTCGGACCGTTAGCAAAATAATTACATTAGTACTTAACCTAATAAGGAAAAAAACAAGTTCCTTTAAATAACAAAAACAGAAATAACTTTCCAGGAAATCAAAGATACGAGTACCAATAAGCCAGTATTAATTATATACGATCCAAGCCGCCTAATTAAACTTGAAACCTACGTTTCGGATTACGCTTTGAACCTAATAATAAAATCCCATAACGATTAAAATAACCTATACCTTATCGCCTTTTATTTTTACAAATTAAAAGGAATAAAGTTAAATTACGATATCTCCGATAAAAGATTTATGGGTATTATTAGGTCTTTCCGAATATTCAAATATTATCTTAAGGGAAACATCTATTAAGTTAAGGTATATACCGACCATAAAAACCTTATTCGCTTTATTACTACCAAAGAACTTACAAAACGATAATTACGTTACGTCGAAAAACTGGTAAAATACGATTTTATTATTATCCATTAAAAAAGATTAGAAAACGGCAAAGCAAACGTACTTAATCGAAAACCAAACCTTAAAGAAAAAGTAATTAAGCTTAACTACCAGATCTTCGATATTATACCGGAAGGATGCCTACAACCATGATAAATAGTAAGAATTAAAGCAAAACCCCTTGATTTATACTAGAAAATCCAGAATTAAAACTATAATTTATTTAAAGATTAAAAAATGAAAAAAGTGTAACTTTTAAAAAGGTGCCAAAAAACATTAGTACGAAACATATACGAACACTAGTTATAAAAACATCTAAAGTTTTACAAAACCTTAAAACGATTATAACGTACTTATTATTTTCATAAAATAAAATTAATAGTAAAACAAGTACGATAATAATGCCATATTTATAATAAGGTAAAAACCCGACGACATATATCATACGAAGAATTACAGCTATTACCAGTCGCAGAATAACTATAGGATTTAATTACCTTCGACTTTATTATTAAAGTTCCGTTATTAAAAAACCTAATTATAGGCATATATTACGATAATGTTTTCGCAATCGTTAACCGATTTATAAAAGTTTCTTATTTCCGATTATATCATGAGGATATAAACGTAAAACAACGAACTTATATGTTTTTAAAATATATTTTAGAAATATAGGGATTATTAACAAAAATTATTGTAAATAAATACATAATATTTATTTCCAGATTTTAATAAGGACTTCTGGCAAAGTTAAGCCTAAATCATAAACTGCTTAACGTGTTTAAACCTTAAATAAACGAATAAATAAAAAGAATTAACTAAATATTAAAAACTTATTTATAATGCTCTATTAATTATGAATAAAACGATTAGGTTTAAAAGCTACTTATGACCTAATTAACCTATAATACTAGTTATTACGAAAGTATTAAGATGATTTTAGCGAACGTTAATTTTGGTTTTACATTAAAAGTTTATAAAAATATACCTAAAGGTCTTATTAAAGTTAACATAATCCTTATATTAAAATAGCTTACGTAATTATACAGAAAAATAAAAATAAAACTTGAATTCGAATGTAATTAAATAAAGAAATACTTTAACTAAAAAGGATTAAAGGGATTAACCTGTTAAAGGGGAAAAATAGTTTACCTAGTTAAAAAAGATATCCAAATTAAGTAATTATTTAAAAAGCTTAACTTTAAATATATCGGATTATATAAGATGATCAAAAAAGTCTTAAACAGTAACAATTAATTAGGACTATTACCTAAGGTTAAACTTTACTCAGTTTTTTTCGTTCTTTTACTTACGTCAGCCGCAGATACCATTAAAGTTAACATAAGATACGAAAAAAAGATAATAAAGGATATATTAACATACGAGGCAAAAAGAATTTTAAATATACGTAAGAAAAACGGACTTACCTAATACATGATTAAGTAAAAAAATTACCCAGGTTCCGAAAATACCTTGGAACCCGTCAAAAACCTTATAAACGCTTAACGCCTGCTAAAAAGCTTTTACCAATAACGACGGCCGCGCCCTAATTAACAATCGATTAATTAATAGTTTTAAAGTAATTAACCGGATTTGCAACCTGGTCTCACGTAACCGCGGCGATCGCTACCTTTAATTATTTTTGCTTTTTTAAGCGTTCGAACTTTGCCATAACTTCCGTACCTTAAACCTTGCGACGGAATATCTCGACGCCGCGGGAACGAAAAGGTTTTTTTTATTTACGCAAACGAAAGAAACGATTAAATGACTTAAATAAGTATTACTATAACTTAAGCAACTTTTCTTTGGCGATACGCTTTACCAACTTTAATCGATCCTTTTTTATGATAAACTTATTATGTTTAAGTTTTAAAGGATTAAATAAATCACAAAAACTCCCGTATTTAATATAACGCGCATACTTCCTAAAACTATAATAGGCTTTGTAAGCCTTATTTTCAGATTTATAACCAAAATAAAAGGGCTTCGACGATATGGTAAAACCAAAACGATTAATACGTTTTAAAAGAATTAAAGCGTTAATACGTTAACGAAAACGAGGTTTATTAATTCAATGCGATATAATAACTATAAAGAAAAAAAAGTTATTTACTAAGATTAACGGACGAATAAATTAATCTTTAAAGGCAAAAGTCTTAAAGGGGGAAAATCGTATTATAAGCTGGCGGTCTTGGTTATAATATATATTGTTGGACCTTTAAAACTTTAATCCCGACCTAAACTTAAATATTACGTAATTGGTTTAAAAAAGTTAACGGCCCTTATTAACCTAAGGGTCTTAAGCTAATCGAATTACGAAAGGGCTTAAAGGGATTTAAGGGAACTTAACTAACAAAAAGGTTTAAGCCGCTTAAGTAGCTTAAGCCAAAATAAGGATATATACGCTCGTTAATACCATAGCTTAGATAGACCATCAGGTGGTAATACAACTTGGTTACCCAGATTACCTTTAACAATCTGCTATTACTAGCCGTAACTATTATTTATCCCATTGCTTAATTTCCTACGACACTGCTGCCAACATAAATCGTACGACTAGGTTTAATATTTGGTTAAACCCCTTAGCCGTCACACTTTCTGTATTAATAGGCCATAGGTCCTATTTTGTTATAGTTATAATATTAAATCTGCCGTCGATTTTGTTACTGTATTATTTTTCTCTTTTAGAGTTCAGCTGCTGTTTTATAAAACGTATTCGCTTTTCGTAATATTATCGTACTTAAGCAATACCTTAGCTCATTATTTTATCGGTTTTTAAAGTATCGAGTTTTCCAGGTGTACTATCAGCCATCGATTTTTACTGCTATAACGATATAATTTACCAACTTTTTAAAACGTTCGTTTGTTAATAGGTTCTTGTAAACCTTTTTTTCAGGTTATTAAAAAAATGGAGCGATAAGTATTATCAGCTAGCAGGGGGTGCGTTAGCACCCTATATACGAAAAGACTCCCTCTGATCGGATGATATATAGAATTAGGACGGGGTGATTTGGCCCTGATCACTGCATAATTGACGAGAGTGTCACGATTAAGCCCGCGGTTTAGGAGATAATAAGGGTAACGCAAACTGTATTATGTGGTGTTAAATTCATATGTGAACTGATGATAAGTGTTTAGTCTTTCTGGGGTTGCGCCTACTGAAAATGAACTCCTAGAAATATATAACTGGTGATGACTACTTGATCGACAAAGCTATGTACCCGGCTTTTCACCTTGTATTATTTTAACCTTCCTTTTTCGAAATAAAATCGTTTTCGATTTATTTTGAGACTTAAGTGTTAGCGTAACTAATTCTTAACGCCACAAGCAAAGGAACGTCTATAAAATATATTAATTAATTTAGTTAACGTCTGCGCCGTTTGTTCTTTATTTCTTTTTTAATTTAATATTTCGTCCTTAACGTTTTACCAGCTTATCCCGTTATTTGGCCCTCTTTTTTAAGCTTTCTTCTGTTTTACCTTTTTAGAGACCAAGTTTGTGTATTTAGGTTAATTAGGTTAGCCCTCCGGAACATATAGTTTAGATTACTTTTTTATAGTTTAGTATATATTCTTTAATTATTTATAACGTCCGTTATATTAACTTTTTATTTTTACTCGGACTTTTTAATTATGAAGGGATGATCGTAATCTGTATTCCGGCTTAAATAATAACTTTTTCGAAACTGGACGGGATTAAGTAGTTTGCTGAATAAGGGGAGGAAGTATAAATGCTTTAAAAGCTGGTCGTGATTAATTAGTAGGTATATATGCTTAGAAGGTGAGAGATTCGATGCTAAATGACTTAGTTAGCGGGTTACTGCTTCCTTTAGTGGGTTGCTTTCTCGGTCGTGGTCGTTTATTTTTTATAAAACGAGGTGATTAATTAGATTCTGGATTATTCGCCTTTTTTAGATCGTCGACTTCCTTTTTTGATAATGGAGATAGGGATTTTCCATGTCATAGCTCGATAGGTTCTTTAAGGTTATTATTATTTAGTTTTAATCCTAGATACCGTTTAATTATATTGGTTGTCATAAAGCTAATAATTATTTCCTTCTATTTCGTCGGTTTTTTTAGGTTAATATTTCTTTATTTTAAAATGGTGACGAATAGTAATATAAAATACATAAATTATTTATAAACCGTAAATGTGATATTTAAATTAGGTAAGTATTTTTACGATCGTTAGATATGTAGGCAAACTATTAAGTTTTAATTTTATTTAGACCTTTTAATATAATTATCATAGGAACTAAATATGGTTACTCGTAAGGTAGGTATTAAATATTAATACTTAACATTTTAAAAAGATATATAACATATTAATTTAATAAACTGTAAATCTTTTATTAGTTTAAAATTAAATATAGATAATAAATTAGACGTATTTTGAGTTTTTAATTTTAATTAGTTTCGTAACTTCGTTAAGAATATGGGGTTTAGCCGTTAGAAATTATTTTACCGGCTTTAATAATAATGGTTAAAATACTTTAAGGTATATTTAAGGCAATTAGTTATATAAAGGTAATAATATATTAAAAACGTAAACAGGTATAGTTTATTAAGATTATAAATATTTGTCATAAAGGAATTATTCCGGAATTATGTTATTTTTTACTGGTTTAATAAGGGGCTAAGGTAATATTTCTTATAAACATTTCCCGTTTTAATTAAAAGGGTGGATAAGGATAATTCGATTAAAACGGAGTTTCGGGATAATCTATTAAATAGGATAAGGAGTGGAATTATTATTTTGTATTTTGCGAAATAGCTGCATTATGTTATCTTTTCCCCATACTGCTATGTTAGCGATGTAGGCGTGTTTTTCGGATTCCGGCGTATTTGATTTCTTAATGATTTTATTTTTATTTTGGCTGGTACGTTTCCAGGATGATAATATAATTATTATAAATGGATTAATTAACGTATTAAAGTACAGAAATAATAGAAATTTATAACATTGAGACTTAAACGATAAATAAAGATAATACGTAATATAAATATATGTATATGTATATATATGCAGGTATCAAGATATTAAGGTCGAAATTGTATAAGTACAGGAAATCGTTAGGAATTAATAGTAACTTATATGTAAAACTGATTAGGTATAATAAGGTTAATGCATTAATTTTCTGATCAGAAAAAATATACGCTAAGGAAATGCCAAGAAATGCCTTGTGATATTATATAGGAAGATGTCGTCGCTGTTGCGTACTTTAATTAATTCTTTACACTTATACTTCTTTTTCTTCCTATTATTATAGCAACTTTTGCCTTCCGATTATATTTTCCATATAATATAAGATTTTAATATACATTTATCTATTTTTAGAGTAACGTCTCACACAAGCTCACCGCTCACATAAGCTCACCGCTCGTTTTTTAATATCTCGCAACCATTCAACTTCAATTGTTTATTTCTTAATACCAACAATATGGAACGGCTTACAAAAGAAAGCAGGATGAATTTAGCTATCCAGGTTAAAAAATAAGACCTAAAACTTAGTTATAAACGTTTTTATTTAATATATAACGTCCTTGAATCTATTTTAAAAAACAGATATAACGGTATAGTTTTCCGAACCGATACGATCCTTAATTCGCGAAAATTAACGCCAACCGAAAAAGAATCGATTATCGACCGAATCCTTAACCTAGATACGCGAGCGTTCCCTGTCCGGCTTTAGTACGTTAAAGATATGGCTAATATATTGCTTACTTAACGCGTTACGGGACGCGTCAGAGTTAATTAGGCGTCGAACTTTGTTAAACGGCAAAAAAAGCTTTAAACGCTGTTAAATCGGAAGATCGATTATTAACGGGTTTTATGCGAAAATTTAAAAACATTTCGTAAATGGTTCGAGCTTATTCGGGTTATTATCGCAAAATACGACATCGCAAAAGAGGATATTTATAACTTCGACGAAACTGAATTCTTAATAAAACTTTTTATGATAACGGGCATGGTAATTATTAATGCCGAAAGACGTGGAAAACCTAAAGAAACGTAATAAGAGAATAGAGAATAGATTATAATTATCCAAGCTGTTAATTCCTAAAGTTAAATTATCCCGCCATTTATTATTATGGTAGGGAAAAATTACTTTAAGTTTTAATACCGCCATAACCTATTACCAGTAGCCGATTAAACGATCGTATTAAATAATAATAGCGGGATAATTAATAAATTAAGTTTAAAATAAATTTAGTATTTTGATAAACATATTCGGACGCGTACAATCGGTTCGAAACATCTTTTTATCCTTAACGGCCACGCAAGCCATTATTCGATAGAATTCGAAGAATATTACGCTAACTACGATATTATTAGGCTTTGTATACCCGCCTATTTTTCGCATTAAATTTAACCTTTTAACGTATCTTATTTTTCTATTTTAAAACGCGCCTATTCGCGATATATCGAAAACTTAATATAACGCTATTATACCTATATTAGTAAAGAAAACTTTCTCGCCGGCTTTTACGACGCGTTTTAAGGTGCCATAACGTCCGATAACATTAAATCTGGATTCGCAAAAGCTGGTTTTGTTCCATTCGATCCTAATAACGTTGTTTCTGAATTAGATGTTCCTTTAATTTTCCCTACGCCGACTGTCTCCTCGCTTACCTTTGCCGGTTCCATTTCCCCCCCAGCGAAAACCCCTAAAACTATCCGCGAAGCAAGAAAACAAGGGCGTTATTTGGAAAAAAAGATTAAAAATCATCAAAAAAGCTTACCTATAAAAATGGTTAAATCGATATATTTTTTAACCAAAAGTAACCTATTACTTTTGTACGAAAATGCTCTTCTTCGAGAAGAAGTTGCCCAATTACGCGAAACGAATCACATCTTAAACAAACGTCGGAGGACCAAAAATAAACGTCTTCAAGAAGGAAAAACACTTACTATACAAAAGGGACAAGTTCTTCTAGCCCAAAAAGAAGGGGGTGGTGAAAAGATACAGCCAACAACAACTGAAGGGGGTCATCGCAAAAAGGTTAAAACCAAGGAACGGAAATGTAGCGTCTGCGGCAAGCCCGGGCATAATGCGCATATTTATAAAGAAGTTATAATACGTCTAACGAAAAAGAATCCGATTAATTTTAACTAATACGATATGTTGTTATGAAGTTATTTAAATTTGTTGTTGCAAGGTGCTAAAAAACGAGCGCTGAGCTTGTGTGGGACGTTATTCGATTAATATTATTTTTATAAATACCCGTTAATAGTTAAATTCTCGTAATACTTTAAGTTTTCGTCTAAGTATAAATCTTAACGAATTAATTAATCCAATAAAAAAACCATCTATTAAAGAATTACCCGGTCTAGGTAATGGGCAATTTAATAAAGCGTAACTTATTCCTTCCCGTATTAATCGGAACCTTTGTAATTTTAATAAGATCTTTATTGTTCGTTACGCAAATTTGATAGTTTTCAATTAGTTATTCTTTTTTAAACTTTTAATTAAACGTATTAATAAGGCTTTAGCTATTAATCGGCCTATTAAGCTTTTATATAACTTTAATAATATTCGTAAGCCTTAAAATCCTATATATCGTTAGGCGCCTATCTATAACTTAGCTCCTACCTTCCAGTAAAAGTACCGTAATATTACGGCCTTTTCAGATTATTTACCTTTTGTAACTTTTATTATAGATAATCCATTATTGAAGATACGGTATTTATTACTCCCGAATATTATGCTATCAATCGAATTATTAGTTCCGGAGCCGGAATTATTTATAAGTATCATTAATTAATAATTAATTAATCGAAAGTTAATATACTTAGTTCATTATATACTTATTAATTTTCGACCTCGTATTTTATTTCTCTTTTTAGCTTTATTAATTCCAACCAAATTTCATATTAGTAATAGATTACCCGGCCTATTTTTTAATTTAAACTTATCTTAATTACCTAAGATCGAGTTAAATAATACGGACTTGATACCCAAGTTCCGGAATAATCATAACCGTATCAAACGTATAATAATAAAATACCTTAAGGTATGTATTATCTCTATTTAATACTTGTCTTAAGAAACGTATACTGATGAAATATAAATTTTTAGAAATATGTTAATTAGTATAATCGGTAATCCCACTAAAGGTCGGCACTATAAATGGCGAAATATCGCGGAAAACGTCTAAGCTATAACCCGTGCTTAATCTAGTTTTATTATGATGTTAATTAATTAAGGAAAATAGCCTTCATTATATTTTATATACGTCGAACTTATCCCCAGTGGATTTATAAGTTCGTTTATGAATTTAATATTTAAGAATCCTCGCTATATTATGAATCCATTTATTTAAATATATAAAATGATTAATTTAACTTTATGTAAATTATGCGATCGATAATATAAATGTTCTAAATAAGCTAATTAATATAGTATATTTTCATGTTTTAAGTATTCGTTAATCTCTAGATTTTATGAGAGGTCCTACAGTAACTATGTCGGGTTTGTCGACGGTTATAAATATACATCCCGGGATGATCGGTTTGATTACTTAAAGGCTATATATTCGCGGCTTTTTTAGGTTAAAGAAAATATGCGTCCAAAAGTTTATTTAATTATTAAGGCATTCGATAAGGGCCGCCTTTGTTTAATAATTAGAAAATACGTTTTTAATTTTTAGTATTTAATAAAAACCCCCTTTCTTAGATTTAAAGGTATTAATTAATTATGAAAAGCTATGAGTGTTCTATAAGATAATCGTAAGAAAGGTAATAAGAAACGGAAAGGAAACCCTTTATTCTTAATTTCTTTAATGAATCGCGTTAACCTTTTCAGTTAATTTGATTAATTGGTTTTCGGTATCTTATTATCGTCTATAACTGCGTCGCCCTTTAATTGACCTTTATTTGTTTATACTTTAATATTAATCTTTAGAGTTCTTAAGGTTGTAGGTTATTAATTTTTAAGTAACTTAACATTCGTAATTTCTAAAGTCTCTAATTTAGTATTTTTAATTAATCTAATAGTGGCCTTATTTAATTATTTTCATATAAATCGACCGGCTTTTAATATTTTTTTTTACCCTTTATAAATTGTTTTATGTATTAATAAGAAAGGTTTATTTTTAATTTCGTTTTATTAATTCTTTTAAATAATAGGTACCTCGACTATTGGTTTTATTAATTCAGTACGGTCCGGTCCAGCGGCACTTTAACTTTATAGCCTTAGATATATTAATATATCTTACTATGTCGTACAAAAGTACGAGATTATTTTGTTGTAAAGGTTTATTCTTTATTTTGCTTTTGTCTTTTTAGTTGGCAAATTTGGTAACTTTGCGTTTTTGATCGTTGATTACTTTAATATCCTTAGTTATATTTTCGGCCTTTTCTTTTAATAATCTAATTCTTTATATAATCAAGTTTTGCTTTGGAATATTGAGATCTTAATTTATCATGCACCAAATCGGTAATATTGTTTCGATTTGTAGGATTACTTCTTGATCGTATAACAATACGTAAGGACTAGGACCATAAATTTTAACGCCTGTGTTATCGGCGAAGATTATTGGCGGTAGGAATTTGACCTATCTTTTATTAATACCATTCGTTGTTTTTATTAAACCTTTAGCGATCGGGATGTGTTTTTTTCTTTTGATTAGACCTTATCGCCAGGCAGCATATGTAGCTTTAACCTTCTTTTAA
The DNA here is from genome assembly GCA_004154915.1 of Monosporascus ibericus. Lineage (NCBI taxonomy): Eukaryota > Fungi > Ascomycota > Sordariomycetes > Xylariales > Monosporascus > Monosporascus ibericus. Next base: position 93,445 of record QJNU01000188.1, read on the forward strand.
ATTTTAAAAGTATTGCAGGTTTTAATAACTTCGTCTTTATTTTAATGTTTTCGTTTATCTGATTTTAATCGTAATACTATGGCGATAAAAGATATACTTATTTAAAATGTACTTAATCGAAGGCTATATAATTAAGCGCAAAGCCTTGGTTTCTAGGTAGCTGGATAACTTATATCTAACTTCGAAAATAACTTTATAAAAGTTATTACTAGGTATAAATTATATATCTATCATCTAGATAGCAGTTATGTTAATAGGTTAAAAAAACCGGTAACTTTTTTCGAAACGTTAATTAGCAGCTTTCTCGTATTTCGGATACGTAAATAGCACTTCTCGAATTTATCCTTATATTTCACGTTAATAATAGGAAGCCGCTATGCGCTGATAGCTTGGACTTCGTCCTTTATAGTCGTAATTCTCATAATATTGCCTGATTACAGCGTGTTGCTTTTGTTACTTGTCAACTACCTTACGGATACCGTATCGCTTATTTACCTTACGCTAAAGAATTCTGTTTTAATTAAAATAATTCAGAGGCTGGATTTTAAAACTCGTTTTTTTTCGGAACGTTTCGTAATCGATTAGAAGAACTTAATATCGTTAGGAATTTCGCCTACTTTTGCGATTTTTTAAACTAAAACTTAATAAAATGTTCTTACTTTTAACCCGTTATAATAAATGTCGTATTTATACCTATTAAAATAAGATTAAACCGAATAACGCTAAGCTAAATATTAATAAAACTATTAACTTTTTCCTTTCATTAATTATTTAATGCTGTAAAGAATTTAAGTAACCTTTTTTAATATTACGTCGGCGGTTGTATTTTCTTTACCAAAAATATCCTTAATTTCGAAATCGAACATTTTTCTTTATATAACCTAACGGATAAAAAGCGTTCCAAATAAAAAACTTATCAAATTATTAATTTAGGCAACTAATACCTTAACATTATTTTTTAACATAACTCGGACTTCATAAATATGATTTCGGAATTTCCTTAAAACTTTAAAAACGGTTCGATATTTCAGTTTGTTAACGTCGTAATTTAACTAAACGCCTTTCCAAGTACGACTTTTAAAACATACGAGATGCTCGATTTTATTAATTACTTAATCGAAAGTGCTTTTAAAGCCCTCCCTATTTACGTTTATCCTTATAATAATTTTTTCTGCTATAAGGTTATAATCTAAGGTAATTAAGATCAGAGTTGTCGTAATTGCTCTCTTACGATTTCTATGGTTTTATCTTAATTAAAAGCTTAAACGAAAAGTTGATTCTTTCGGAGTAGTTTTATAAAAGTTTTAACTTTTAAAGCAAAATACGTAATAAAAATCGGATAATAAACTATAATGCTTAAAAAAGCTTTAACCTCCGGAACGTTTTTGTATAGCTAAATTTTCAGAATCTTTTACACCTTGGCTGTATCTGGGCGGCGACCATTTATTTCATAAAAAATCCGACTATAATTATAGTTTTTTAATATTATTAAAACCTTTTCATATTAATCGAAATATTAGGAAGTTTATAGTTAAATAAAAGTTTGTTAATGTTAACTATATGCTTATAAATGAAGCGCCGAATCCCCGAAAAGATCTTTTCGTTATTATATTTTATTTTCGGGCCTTTAATTTCAACGTCGACGACAAATAGGCGAGTTATGTTAGGCATTAAAAGGGTTCAAATTCCTCCCGATTATACGACAAAGGTAATCTACAAAGTTGGTAAAGCTTATCAGCATATTAATATACTTAAGTAATTCTAATGGTATCGCGAATAGAGTAAAACTTTTGCTGGTCGAAGTTAATATAATTTGGTCGTAATCTAAGAAAAGATCAACTAAAATAACTAACTAACATATAATAAAGTCCGCGCAAAATTCGTCGTAATTCTTTAGTATAAAGGCGTTGCGCAAAGTTATAACGTTTCGCTTTGTTACAAAATTAATTAATCGCAAGTTATTATCATTTTTTTATATAAGGAACTAAACGTTTTTATACGCGCCATAAAATTATTCGACTATTTCTTTTTTAAATATTCGTATTTATAATATTTCGATTACCTTATCTGTAATGCTAACCGGTATAATTATACCCTTAATTTGCTCCGCCTGATAAAGGACTATTCGCATTTGATAATTTAGTATAATACTGGATTTAATCTTGCCATATTCCTGCTAATCTTAGGTCAAGGTAGCCTTTTTTCGGAATAACATATTTTTAAAAAAGGCTTTTTTCGTACAGATAAATTTGTCGCCTAACTGATTAAGAACGATGTCGGCCTTTTTTTGTAAGTGGGGTCCCTTACGGCATAGTAATAAATCTGGGGAATAAGGTAGTTAACGGGGTATCAAGTTCGTCGGCTTTCTTTTTGCTTTAATTAATAGTTCGTTAAGCCTCCTTAAGCTTTTTAGCTTTCCAGTCTGGATCTTTAGGAGCTATTACTTTATCAGGTGGTATATTATAGACAGGAATTACCTTTTTTCATATCGGCTTATTTATCGTATTAATATAAACCGTACGGTTCTTATTAACTTTTTCTCGCATCTTTTCCTACAAAATTCCGTATAGGGCGTATGTAAGTTTTTTATCGCTAAATTATCCTAATATCGTATTTCTAGGCTCTGGCTTATCTTTTATAACTTTTTAAATGGTTATCGGGTTTTGATTATCATAAGTATTACTAATCGAAAAAAACATACGGGCCTATAACGTATTAATTTATCTCTTCGCTTATGAGCCTGCTTTCGCCAGTAAAGCGGCTTACAGTTCTACCCGCTCCTTTTTTTCTGGCTTTTTTTCAACGCGGATATTACAAGTAACCCTTCCAGCTAGAACTAACGGGATAATGATCTTTATCGAACGAAGCCTTAAGGTTTCTTTGATTATTTCCGAATTTATATTAAATATTATCTTCGATTTAGCCATAAAATTCAATTAAAAATTAACGGTTATGCAGCGAAATAGTTAGTAATAACAAATATAGGAGTAATAAGTACTTAGCCAGCTAGCTAAATCGTTACCTTAATGATACTTTCGAATAAAGGTCTTCTCTGTAAATTAAAGCGCATAAATAATATTTGTATTTATCCCATTATTAATTTATGTTACTTAACGTACAAGGTCATAATAACCGTTACTTATCACTTTTATCGATAATTCCATTAATTAGGTTTTCGCGGCCTTTATAATTTACATTTATTACAACTTTAAATAATGGGGTAATATAGTTAACAAGGCTATATTATTATAGCGTAGAAATTCGGATCCTCTTATTTTAGCTTCGGTTATTTTAATCATTCTTTTACTTTTGCGATCAAGTGCCTTTAAATTTTTGGCAGTTATGAAATTCGTTAAATAATTGCCGGGGTTTGGATAAACCTTTTTTAAATTCGATTAGGTAATTTCGAAATTTCTTTTAAACTTTTTATGGATCTTTTTTACCTAAAACTTAAAGATATATTTATCGATTAAGCTTTTATAATTAAAAGTGTTATCGGTTCAGATAATATTATCTGCTTAAGTAATAATAAGTATTTCAGTTATACCGTTCGTTTAAATTACGTTATTTATTTAAATAGTTAACTTCATATTATAAAATAAAGATCCGTTATATATTATATTATTATTATCGGTTTTATTTGTTTTCGTACCATTGTTAAAATTTCCTTTCTCTCTATTTAACGCGTTTAATTATTATAACGTTAGTAAGTACGGGGGGTTGATTAAAGTCGTCGACCTTTAAAAGACGGATTTCCTTCAAATACCGGATATATCTTGTTTCTATGGGGTTATTTTATAGTTAATTACATAAGGATACCTTTCTATATAACAGCTTGTCTTTTTATTTTTAATAGAATAGGTTATATTAATCTTAATTACACCATTTTAATTACGGTTAAAATTTTATCGCGACTGTTTAAAGTTTATATAAGTTCCGGAAGATTAATAAAAGTAATCGGGGTACTATCCGAATTAATCTTATGTAATGCCTTACTTCCATAAATGTTATCTCGTCGATCAAAATATTTTACTTTCTTCTTAAAACGCTTAGGAAAGCCCGGTAAGTTATGCATTTATTTTAAAACTTTCTTCTAGATCGAAATCTGTTAATCGATAACTTAGCTTCTAAAAAGTCAAGGACATTATATTATGCCTAACGTAACTTCATCGTTAGGTATTCCCAGGTAAATCGTATATTCGTTATCGTTAAGTAAAATTAATGCCGTACTTTTTATATTTTTAAATAAATAATATTTGTTTATATTATATCCAGTTTTTACATAAAATTAATACGTATTATAATTAAAGCCGTTATATTATTTTTTCGACTTCTGTAATTGCTTAATAACCTTTACGATTTTGGTGATTACTTCTGTCATGGTAAAGACTTAGCTAATTAGAATTATCCGGCTGCAAATTTACGGCATTAATTAAATAGTTAATACTATAAGTCTAAGCCTAAGATACATTTCATCCTGGTGGAACCTTTTTTTTAAATGTTAGATAGTTTTTCGGTTACGTATATTTCTTTAAAAACTTTCAAGTTTTAAATTTATCGAATTTAGACAGTTTTTAAGTTTTGTAATATATTTTTAATTTCGGATACTTCACTAGATTCGTTCGCTGCTATTTATCGCGGTTAAAAACTTCCTTGTCGTTATTGCCTTGATTATTAAGTTAAATAAAGCCGGTCGTTATTTTTATAAGCGATATTAAAACCGATATTGTCTTGCTGTCGGTTACTGCCTTTATTTTAAGTAGTTTAACTTTCTTGAAGCCTTAATCTTTGGTTAATATTAATAAATTACCCAAGTTTATCGTACATAAGTTTTCGAGCTTTATTAAGTAATTCTTAAAAAAGATTCGCAATAATCCCTAGGTAATCCTTTTAATAAGCTTTTTGTATGTTTATTTTCGTTAATTATATTTCCCTTTAGGATAAGTCTTTCTCCGATATACCTTATTTTAGTAATATATTTTAAATAGTCCTTATAAACTTAGTTAGGTTTATTACGTTAAATCTATTGCGTTAAAATCCTTAATCGGGTTTTAACAGTCTTGATTTGCTTTAGATTTTATAAGTTAAAGGCGTGTAAGATAATCTTAATAACGTTATTTTATTTAGTAAATGCGTTAATAATCGCCTTGATTGGCTTTTTTATAATAATATTATGCCTTCATAAAAAGTAAATTCCTTATTATTATAAATTCCGTTAACTTATACTTCTTAAATAATTTGCTAACCTTTTTAAGTTAATCGGTAATTCTACTTTTAAAAAAGGGAAGGTACATAAAGGTAAATAAGTTGGAAAGAGTCCTTAAACACGGAAGCCGGTTTATAAGATTTATTTAAAAACCGTCTCTTTATTAATTAATTTATTTAAGAGGTATAACGTTTAATATTAGTAAAGTAAGGTTTTTAAATAATGATAAAGATTCCTAAAACTATGTAATTCTTTGATATTGCGAGACTTTAATCAAGATTTCAGGAATTATTTAAAGGTTTAATTTCCGTAAGGGTTTTAAGGCTTTAATCGGATTACTTAATGGTTTAGCCTTATTAACTTTACTTTTGTAGGGGTTTTTTATCGATCGGTATTAAATAACAATATTTAAAACGGTATTTTGATTTTTTTTAAAACAAATAAGGAACTTTAATATAAGTAAAAACCCTTTTTATCACTTAATCGAGGTAGCAATCTTAAAAAGCTTTAATGGGCTTTTAGCAAACTTATTAAAGCTTATCTTAAATTTATTAGATATATCAATCCTAAGATTATTTAGATTTTAAGGCCCCGGGTGTGACGGCGAAAGGGTTTAACCAACTATTAAACCTAGTCGTACGGTTTATGTTGGCAGTAGTGTCGTGGGAAACTAAGCAATAGGGTAAACAATAGTTACGGCTGGTAATAGCAGATTATCAAAGGTAATCTGGGTAACCAAGTTCTATTACAAGCTGGTGATTTATTTAAGTTATGGTAATAACGAATGTATATATCCTTATCTTGGCTTAAGGTGGTTAAGCGGCTTAAACCCTGAAGATCGTTAAACCTTTTAAGCCCGTATGGCGGCTTAAGGAGCTTAAGAAATTTGGTACGTTAAGGCCTTTAAGCCCGTTACGTAACCTATTAGCTTAAGTCGGGGTTAACCTTTAAAAGACCCGACCGTTTGTATTATAGCTAAGACCGCTAAGTTATAATACAATTTTTCCCCTTCAGGATCTTTGCCTTTAAAGATTAATCTATTTGTTTGTTAACTTCCAATAAGTAACTTTCCCTTTTTTATATTCATTATGTCGGGTCGAATTAAAAAACGTTATTTTTGCCAGCGTATTAAAGCTTTCGTTTTTTCAGAACGTATTAAACGTTTTAGCTTTAATATATCTTTTTATTCTCGTTCCAAAAAGCCGGGTGTGGACTGCAAGCTTGCCCGTAGTTCCGTGAAATACCTACGATACGTTCGTTATGGTGGCTTTTATAATGTTTTTACGCCTTTGGAAACGGAGCATTAAAAACTTTTAAATAAAAAGGATCGTTTAAAACGTAAGGAGGAATAGGTTCGAGAAATACTACGGGCTGTTATTAACAAACTTAATCGTCTGCAAAAACAAAAACGGCTTCTTCGTCGTTGGGGTATCGAGATGCTTTATCGTGGTATAAAAGGTGCGGAAGTTATGGAAAAGTTTAAACGTTTAGAAAAGGAATAAGAATAATTAAAGGCGGCGGTCGCTGCGGTTACGTTAAGCCAGGTCGCAGATTCGGTCGACTAGTTTAAACCTATTAATTAGTCGATTATTAATTAGGGTATATCCGTTGTTACTGGTAAAAGCTTCTTATTAAGCGCTAGGCGTTTATAAGGTTTTTAACGGGTTCCCAGGTGTTTTCGGAGTTTAGGTAGTTTTTCCATTTAATTAGATACTCGGTAAGTCCATTGTTTTTGCATATGTTTATAATCTTTTTCACTTCGCATGTCGGTACGTTTTCTTTTATTTCGTTTTCCTATCCTGTATTAACTTTAATGGTATCCGCTGTTGATTTAAGTAAAAAAACGTGGAAAACTCGGTGCAATTTAACCTTAGGTGGTAGTTTTAATTCGTAATTGGTTTTTAATATTTTCTTAATGATTTTATATAATTCGATATATTTGAAGTTAAGTTTTTTGTTTAGTCGCTTGGTTTGGATATTTTTGGTAGCTAGGTAAACCATTTTTCCCTCCTGGAAGGTTAATCCCTTTAACCTCTTCTGGTTCTAGTACTTTTTTATTTGGTTACGTACGAATTTAAATTCTGTTTTTATTTTCGCGTATAGTTACTTCAGCTGTTTTGATATAAGGATTGCTTTAACGTTAATAAGGCCTTTGCATATATCGTTATAAACTTTTAATATAAAAGTAAAGTTCGCGTTCGCTAAAGTCGTTTTAATACTTTCGTAATAAATAGTATTATAAGTTAATTAAGTAATAAGTAGCTTTTGAACTTAATCGTTTTGTTCATGGTTAATATAGCATCGTAAGTAGGCTTCCAGTATTTGGTTAGTTTTTTCTATTTATCCGTCTGTTTGGGGTCTAAATACGTTGGATAATTTGTGATTTAAGCCTAGCTATGTTATAAATCCTTGCCCGAATTTCGAAATAAATATTATTCTTTTATTTTAAATAGTTTCCGTTAATAATCCGTATATTTTTAAAATATATCTTAAAAAGATGTAGGTCAATTATTCTGTATTTATGTTTTCGTTATATCGTAAGAAATAAGAAAATTTTATAAATCGGTTAACGATTACGAAAATACTGTTATAATGTATGCCTATAATATGGTTTTTTAATAGCGGAAGTTTAGTAATAAAAACGAAAGTAATTACATCCTACAGTCGTTTTGCGATTAATAATAGCTGTAATTTTCCGTCTGGGTTATGTCGTGGGGCTTTTACCTCATTCTATATATGAAATTATTATCGTACTTTCTTTGTTGTTAATTTTATTTTAGGAAAGTAATAAACACGTTATAATCGTTTCAAGGTTTTGTAAATCCTAAACTATCCATATAACTAATATTCGTATATGTTTCGTATTAATGTTTTTTGGTATTTCTTTAAGATTTGTACTTTTTCCCTGTTCGAATCTTTAGATAAATTATCGTTATATTCCTGGATTTTTTAATGTAAATTAGAGGAAGCTGCTTTAATTATTACTATCTGTCGTAATTGTAGGTATTGTTTTGGTATGGTATCGAAGATTTGGTAATTAACATTAATTACTTTTTCTTCGAGGTTTGGTCTTTAATTAAGTACGTTTGCTTTGCCGTTTTATGATCCTTTTTCATAGATAATAATAAAGTCGTATTTTGCCAGTTTTTCGGCATAACGTAATTATCGTCCTATAAATTCTTTGAATGTAATAAAACGAATAAGGTTTTTATGGTCGGTATATACTTTAACCTGGTAAGGGTTTCCCTTAAGGTAATGTTTGAATTTTCGAAAAGCCTTAATAATGGCCATAGGCTCTTGATGTGGAATCCCGTAATTTAACTTTAGTCCTTTTACTTTGTAAAAATAAAAAGCGATAAAGTATAAATTGTCTTAATTGTTAAGATATCTTGCTATTATGTTTAATGCGTAATCTTAAACGTCGGTTTTAAGCTTAATTAAGCGGTTTAAGTTATACATGATTAATACTAACTCGCTGGTAATTATATCCTTAATCTTTTAGAAAGCTATTTTTGTTTTTGTTACTTAAAGGAACTTATTTTCTTAAAGTTCCGAATAGACTTCCTCTAATAATTAGCGAATCCAAAAAAAGCTTATACTTTTTTAACTATAATAAACGTCTCGTATTTCTATATTGCAGCAACCTTCTTAACGTTTATCTTAATACATCCTAAAGTAATAATATATCTTAAAAATTCCATTTTTTGCCTCTGGAATTCGCTTTTTTGCGTATTAACTAAAAGGTTGACGTCTTAGAAGGCTTGAAAAACTGTATAAACGTATCCTACATATTCCTTTTTATTTTTCGAATAGATAAGAATGTCGTCGAGGTAACAGATAACGAAAATGTTTAAATACTCCTTAAGTATAAAGTTAACTATCCGTTAAAAGGTTGCTAATACGTTCGTAAGTCCGAAGGCATAACAAGGTATTCGAAAAGTCCGTATTTTGTTTTAAAGATTATTTTCTATTTTTATTTTAGCTTAATACGGATTTAGTTATATCCTTCTTTAAGATTCAGGCCTATAAACTAATTTGCTTTATAAAGGCGATCTTTTATTTCGTTGATTAAAGGTAATGGTATTTTATCTTTAACAGTAATATCATTTAGCTACTTATAGTCGATAACCAGGCGTAACTTCCCGTTCTTTCTTGGTACGAAAAATATGGGATATCCGGTTAATAAATTGAAACGTCGTCTGTAACCTTTCCGAAATTTATCTTTAAGATATTTACTTAACGCTTATAATTTTATTTCGTTACCGTTATAAATTGGATAAAATTTAGTCGATATCCCATTTTTAAAGATTATTTTATGCTTTTATTTATTATCTTTTAATAGTTTTATCTCAAGTTCCTTTCGAAATAATCGTTTATATCTATGGTATTATGGAGGTATATTTGTTATGGTCTCTCGCTTTAAGGCCTAATATTGTCCGTAATCATTTATTTTTCGCAACTTTGTTTTAATAGTAATAGTAATATGTCGTATTTTTTGTAATACCTTTATTTTCTTTTTTGTATCTTATTTTTGTAAGTGGTACGGTTTTTGTCCTATCCTTATTCCTGTATTTGTTCTTATTTTCTATTAAATATTAAACTTTTTTAGTATCTTGTTTTTTTTTATCGAATAAATATAAAGCGAATTTTACCTGGCCAGTTGTCCAGTTAATTAAGGGGTTGTACTGGTACAGCCATGGTTTTCCGAGGATTATATCGTAATTCCTTACCGCCACGATATCGAAGTTTACTATCTGGTTTCGTCCATTAACTAAGATCTCGAGGTAATTAATCTTGCAGCTAATCTTTTAGTTATGGTAACTAAATACATAACATTTTACGCTTTCGGTAATATAAGGTTTTATCTTTCTTTTTTATGGTAATTAAAATCGGTTAATTATATCCGGCGTAATATAGTTACCTCCCATTACTCCGTAGTTCATAAATGCGATAAACTAATATATCCTAACTTTTACTTGCAAGGTAATAAGGTTATTTTTGGTTCTCATCGTTACGTTTAAAGCCCTTTTAGGAAACTTTTATTAGCTTTTTTAGGTCTCGCTATCCTGCGGCCTTTTTATCAGTGGCGTTCGTCTTTTAATTAGTTTTTTAACGCCTTGATACGCTTTTAATTCTATGCGTTAAAGGCCTGTAATTACTTTAGTTTTCCTTTTTGTCGGCGTAAAGTAACCTCGAATAAAAGGACTTATATCCGGAAGTCTTTTTTGCTGATATATTTTAGTTCGGGGGCTTTTTATTCCTCTTATCGTACTTGGAACTGGGCATCGTATTACCTTATGTTTTTATTCCTCTTTTTTACTTTATTTTTAGTTTCTTATCAATTTTTTAGGTTATCCGTAAAGGTTAAATGGAAGTTTAAATTATTAATTACTTTTAATTATACCTTTATCATTATTTAGTAAATTTCTTTTTTTATATCTTATGATTGTATTTTTCGAAGTATCATGTAAAGTCTTCGTTAAAGTAGCTTTTTTGTTCGGGCTAATTTATCGCTAGCGTAATAATGTTAACGGTATATTTTAAGGCGAATGCTTTTAAGTATTTATATTATTGTTAATCCTTTGGATCTTTTCCGATTTAATTATAAAAATCGAATCCTTGGTTATATATTCGTATAAGTCGTTTTTCGATATACCGTTTTCCTTTTATATATCTAGGATAACAAGGACGTTTGCACTGGATAGCATAAAGTTTCCCGTATTAATCTGGCTGTCCTGGTAGCAAGTTTTCGTCTTAACCTTAATACTTTTTAATTCATCCTATTAATTCTAGCCATTGGTACCGTTATCGCGGTTTTTTTTTATAAGCAGGAAAATAGCTTATCCTTTAAAGACTTTTTCCATCCCTCGTATTTTTTTAGCTATTAGGCTATTATAAGTTCTATAATAAGGGTTCGTTATTTCTAAATAGCTACTTAAGGTAACTCTTTCGCCTGTTATAATCCTTATTATACTTCTTTAGGGGGATTAGAGTTATCTCTAATTTTAATTATATTAATTCATTTATTATCGTTTACTTAGTCATTTCGTAAAGAATTCTAAGAAACTGATATTTAAGTACTTTATCGTAACTTTTTAGGTGCCTTATATTAAAAGGCCTTATATCCTATTTTGTTACAATTAAAGCACTTAATAATACGCCTGTCGCGTTATTGAACTACGCCTAATTCTATAAGTCCTGGTACTCTCTTATAGGGTGTATTGGTTTTTCGTAACGTGCTGGTATTAAGGGGGTACTTTAGCTTATTATTTTGCCGGTCCTTAAAGTATCGAGTTTTCCAAGCGTACTACTGGTCGTCGATCTTGACTTTCATGGCGATATAATTTGCTAACTTTTCGAGGCGTTTATCCTTAAATAACTTTCTTTATACTTTCTTTTTTAAGCTGTCAAAAAACGTAGCCGTTAATGCTTTTTATCCTTAATTAATTTTCGAAGTTAACTAAATAAAGGAATTACCGTACCCGGAGGTTGATTTTTTCAGCTTTAAATTTTTAATCCTTTTTTTAACCTTAATCTTTTTATTTATGATTTTAAATACCTTCCTTAACTTTTCTTTAAATCTTTCGTAATCGTTATAAATATTCGTAATTTTTACGATCTTTTATTAAGGGGTTTTGGTAATTTATTTACAAAGAGTAAGCTTAAACCAGGTAACCGCGTTTCCGGTTAACTGTTTTATAGCGAACTGGACTTAAAAAGTGGACGTTATAAGTCTAATCAAGAAGTATTTAAAATAAGTACGGTATTCCGTAAGAAACTATTGTAACTTGGTAATAGTTCCGTCAAAAGGGGTAGGCTTGGTAGGTTTTAAAACTTTTCCGACTTTTTTGCCAGAGGTTATTTGAACAGATTATGCGGGCTAAGCTGGCTAATCCGGTTAATCGAGTTGTTCCATATTTGTTTGTTTTTTTAGCTTAACTTTTTAAGCTTTTAGTTAGTTGCGGGTTTCCTTAACGGTGTTAGTAAGTTCGATTTTGTTGTTAATAAGCTGCGTAACCGTATTAGTTAGCTAATCAAGGCGGCGTAAGGCTTTTTCCTGGAAAAGATTAGGTCGGGTCTTTTTATTATCGGAGTTTATGGGGTTATTTTCGGAAATTTAGAAGGTTTCTTTTAAGGACGGGCTGCTTATTGGACGATATAATGTTCCGGGTATTGCTTAAAGTTTGATAATACTGCTAAATAAGAGCTTGTAACGTATAACGGTTAAAGGGTTTAACTAATTATTACACCTAATCGTACGGTTTATGTTAATAATAATATCGTGGGAAACTAAGTAATAAGGTAAATAATAATTACGTTTAGTAATAGCAGATTATTAAAGGCAATCTGGGTAATTAAGTTATATTATAAGCTGGTAATCTATTTAAGCTATAGTAATAACGAATGTGTATATTCTTATCTTGGCTTAAGGTGCTTAAGCGGCTTAAACTCTTGAGATCGTTAAGCGCTTTAAGCCCGTATAGCTGCTTAAGGAGCTTAAGGAGCTTGGTACGTTAAGGCCTTTAAGCCCGTTACGTAACCCATTCGCTTGAGTCGGGGCTGACCTTTGAAAGACCCGACCGTTTGTGTTGCAGCCAAGACCGCTAGGTTATAACACCGGGTTAACGGGAATATGCTTAGGCATAAGGTAAATAACTGTCCGTAATGCTTATTTTAAATATATTTTCCCTTTCTTTTATAATAAAGAAATAGGTAGCCTTTTGTTTTACTATTTATGCTAATAATTTTATCCTAATTAACGCATGTTTTTTATCCTATCTTAAATTAAGCCTTTTCCAGCTTACCTATTAATACTTTTATTACTAGTTTAAATATTTTAATATCATAGTTAATTAAAAACAGTAGGTTTTAAATAATATTTTCCAATAATAATTAAGCAGGATGTTATCTGATTAGTATTAATAAGGTTTAAAATATATTATTTATTATTTCTTCCTTAACTTTCGTATTATATTCCAAAATATTTTTTTTTTTCGTATTTTTCCTTTCGTTCGTAATATTCATAGCTTTATAACTTTAGTCCTTTTTTTGTCTGAATTCCTAACTTGCTTTATGTCGTTAATCCTGTCGTCGGTCTTACTATATAATTAGTTAAAATGCGAATAGTTACGTTATTAATGACGTAATTATAGTTCTAATAACCTTAGTTTAAAATGTTTCGTGATTTTGATTTTGTTAGGTTAATATTTGCATAATATAATTTGATTTTTAAATTGCGTAATGCGTTTAGAACTTGTGTAATTAGCTTGTATTCCTAAACCGGTTATTTTTTACGTTTATGTTTTTTTGTCGTTTTCCGAATAAAGCCGGGCTTTAAAATAAGCTATCATAATTTTAGCTTCGCAGCTTTTTTATTAATCGCATAAAAGAGTATGGAGTTATTATAGAACTTTGTTCTTTTTTTAATCATCGAATTTACGTATTGTTATTAACTTATCATATTCGTAATCGTTGCTGTAATTATCGTAGAGGTTACGTTTTAATTAAAACCTTATCCCTTTTCGTCTGATAATCAAAAATCGTAAGTTGTTTCGGTAGCTAACTAGAGCCAGTCTCCTTCTATTGGCAGCCAAATCAATTGGGACGGGGTGATTTAGTCCTGATTAGTACATAATTAACGAGAGTGTTACAATTAAGCCCGCGGTTTAAGAGATAATAAAAGCAACGTAAACTGTATTATATAATGTTAAATCTATATATAAAGCGATGATAAGTGTCTGTTTTTTCTGGGGTTGCGCCTAGCGAAAAATGAACTCCTAGAAATACATGACTGGTGATCACTAATTGATCGGCAAAGCCATGTACCCGGCTCTGCACCCTGCACCATTTCAATATGTTTCGTTGTTAGGTTACTTTAAGAGCCGTACGCGGTGCAACAGCACCCGCAACTAGGCGAATACAACAACACAACTGATGTCCCCTATATCTGACAATTAAAAGTCTTATTCGCTTAATTCGCGTATAAGTCCAACACCCGGTCAACGCACCACCCCTTCAACGCCCCACCTCCAATTCGAGGCTATCCCCAAATCAGTTATTTATTTAAAAATCAATAACTTAGTAACTACTTAAGTAATGCAATTCAGATTTTATCGTAATCGCGCCATTATGCAATCAGGATCGTCAGTATCATAGTCGCTTTCCTCCTTTTCTTCGTTTTAGGCTTCATTTTACGGAGTGACAGAGAAGTGTCCTTGCGTATTACCCTTCAGCCCGGCCTTTATTTATTTAACGTTTTTTAACCGTACGAATCTTTTATTAAGATTAGCTTTAACTTTCCTTAGTTTTTTCGGGCGTATCTTTTTAAGGGCCAAAGTTAATTAGTTGTTAAGATTTTCGAAAGCGGATAATTCGCTGTTAAAAAGGTTAAGTATTTTGCTTACCTTATAGAAAAGAAGCCGAGCGGTAGGTTTCCTGAAAGCTGGGTCCAGCTTAATTAAGGCTTTTTTAAGGGCTTTTATATCCTTTGAAGATTTAGATGTATTAAAACCTTTAAAAGCGATTAGTTCGAGAAAATTGGGTTGATGCGGGATGATAGACGATTCGGCAACCGGTGCATTTCCCGTACCGTTACTTTTTTTTACATATGGGGTTTTTAAAGCCGTGCTCCGATTAACAGGCTACATTCTCGTAACTTTAAAGCCGTGTTTTATATATCGTAAGACCCTTGTAACCTTTTTCTAACCCGTAACGAGCGCCCATAAGAAGTCCGTCTTATCCGTTCCCTCCGAAGACCTTTTGTAATAACGTTTCCGGAACCAATAACGCCACCTGCGCTTTAAAGTGGAAAAGATAATTACGTCGAGCGGTTACCAGGCGTACGATAAATGTAAGGGCAAGAAGACGATGTAAATTTTGTTAATCAAGTAGGTCTACATGAATTCTTTAGTGGTATAATTGTTATGGCCGTCGATAATAAGGAGCCTCCATTCCCGGGGGTTAGCAGGCTTCGTATAAGGGATAAATACCTTTCGTAGCTACTTTAACCTAATATCGGGATTAATCCAGCTATTTAAAAACGTCGTAAAGTACCAGTCTTTATATGGTTGATCTTCCGTATCGGGAAATCATTATTGTTATACGTTAACGCTATTAAATATGATTAACGGAAGAAAAGCGCGTTCGTCCGCACTGATACGGGTTATAACGGATATCCAGGCACGCTTAAAGGTATCTTTTAAGAGGATAAACTTCTTAAAGGCTTTACCAAATACGAAAGACTTTTTTCCCATGCCTTCTATTATCCCGAACTCATCGACGTTGTATCTATTGCGGGAATATATCCTCCGTATTTCCGGAAACGCTAGCCGGTTAAATAACACGTTATAAATAGCCTCCGTAACGCCGATTAAGCGCCGATAATTAATGGCCCGACGTTTGAAAGACCTGATTTTTTTATGGTGTTAAAGAAATCGCGTTACCTATTTCTTTCCTAGCCGTTCGTGGCTGTTAGAGTTAATAAGAAGCCGTTACGCGTACGTACGGAATCCAGCATAAAAAAAGGCGTTCTTAAGCTGGCCCTGGATTACGATCCATTTAGCTAGACGGCATTTTAGGACTTTCGATACCTTCTAACGGTCCTTATCACGCTTTTCCCGGGTCCGTACGCCTTTAATTCTGCGGCGAAGATAAGTGCGTTTAACCTGGTATAGCTTAGAGGCGGCTCGAATAAACCTTCCATTTGTAACGTTATTAATCGCCTTCGCAGCACGTAATTGAGCAGCGAGGCCTCTATCGTTACAATTGCCAGAATCTAAGGATTAAAATGATGGCTTGCTTTTTCTGAGGAGACATTGTTTAATAGATATAAATAAAGATTAAGAAGGGGTTAGTATTTGGGGTGTCTCGAATCTTCGGTCGGGCGTTGAGGGGGTGGTGCGTTGACCGGGTGTTGGACTTATATATTAATTGATCAGCTGTTGCTGAGACGATATAGGTTATATATCAGTAGCAATTATTGTCAGATATAGGGGACATCAGTTGTGTCTATATTCCGCTGAGTTCTAAGTGCTCCTAACACGCGTACGCTCCTTTTAATAGCTAAACCACGGAACTAATAAACGCCGATCAAAGCGACCTTTCCTTATATAGAATGCGCTAAGCACCCCTAACTAGCCGACACACCCCTTTAACGCTTTGAATTAATTTACGGCGTTGGACCTCAGGATTTATCAATTCTTAAAGCCACAGCTTTCCATTCCACCTCTTCTCCGGCGATTAAATGCTCCTGATCATACAAATCCTTATTTAATATCTTTTTAAGGCTCTTTTCCGCTGGTCCAGGGCTTCGGCGACATCCATTAATCCTAACTGCTTTTTAAAATGCCTGAATGCTTTCCGGAGCAGGGCTTTAATCAATCCATTAGCCCGTATATCACCCGTAAGTATATAATCCACTTTGATTAGGTCCTTTTTTGCTACCTTTCACAACTAGTAATTATGTATATTTACGTACTGTAGCTTTATTTATAAAAGGGCGACGTCGGCGTTAATTAACCGGATCGTTTATTAATTATCCGATTATATATTTAACGGTGTTATATCTAAATTAATTCTTAAGTGCTTAATTAATCGAAAAATAAATAAGGCTTTTTTTATAACCTACGTAAAAGATAATAACTCCGTTTCGGTTATAAAAGTAATTATTATATGTTACTTATTTACTTACTATCTTAATTTTTTTTAAATAGTTTTATAACGTAAATTTAACAGCTTTTTCGATTAATCGAATCATCTGCTAAAAAAACGTTATTCTAGGTATTTATTAAATCCTCGTTACCGAACTGCGACATTAACGTTTTAATGCCGATTAGGTACAATATAACCCTATCAGCTATTTTATAGTATACGTTATTAAGGTTTATATTAAAGCAGGCCAATCGAGATATTGCAAAAAATATATCAAGTTACGTATTAACCGTAACGTATAAAATAAAACCGATCTTTGTTTAATATCTATTAACTAAACCTAAATAAGCCAGATTAAGATTCGGCAATAGTTTGACATTAATTATTAACGTTTCTAAAAGGTTATTTAGGCTTTCTTTAAAAACTAAATTAACCAGCTTATTTATAAAGTTAAATTAAGATAACCAAATTTTTTTATTAAATTTATCTTTAATTATTTCGATCCCGAAAAATTATTATAAGTTTTTGCCACTTATAAAGGTATATCGTTCCTATATTTGCTGGATTAAATAACCGACAAAGTTCTACTATTTCTTACTATACGTAACGACTATGCCGTCGACGTAAAGAAACAAAAGCGCCCTTTAACGAAGAAAATAATATAATTCGTAAAAAACGGGGTTAAATCTCAAATCTTTAAACATATTAATAAGATCCCTTTATTAAAGCAAAGAAAATTCCTTTAATCCGTATAATACCTTTTTAATTGGGAATATCTTACCACGTTATAGATATCTTAAAAGCGTTTTTATATATATTTCGGAAGATAAATACTACTTAAGCCTTAAGTTAAACCTAACTGCGATAATAATTAAAATTCGAAACAACTTTCCAGCAAATATAAATACGTATATATTGCCATAAGCATTCTTAAGTTATTAATCGCCTCGTATAACGAAACAGGCTTTATATTTCTAAAACTAGCTATACTTATTAAACTTATAAACGTACACCCATATATACCTTAGAACCTATTTCCTCTTTATAATAAACTAATTAACGGCTTCCTAAAACTTTATTTCCTCATAACTTTATAAGTAAGCTTTTTCGGCTTTACGGAACATCTTCCCTAAAAGGTAAATATTTAGCTTTTTATAGCCTTACGGCGGTAGCGGTAAATCTCGCCGGTATACCCGGTTCTTAAACCTAAGTAACATGTCTATATAAAATATTAATATCTTAAAACCTTTCCGATGAAGGTAGCGCGTATTTCGTGCTTTAATTCGTTTCAAATTTCCGTAATTTACCGGCCGGTTATTAATCGTACTTACAAAATAAGCTATTTATTTTACGTTAAACGCGGTTTTCTAAATTCTTTAATCGTACCGATAACTATCCTTTCGATACGGCATACATAAGGAGCTATAACTTCTAACTTATGAGACACCGTCCTTTCCTATTATTTCTTTAGGTTAAATAACGTAATAAAAACTTAAGGATATCTTTATTTCTTCCGTCGGCGTAATAATCATAATAATTATTAAGGTAAACGCTAATAATGGTAAAGGTTTAAGAATTAATAATAATTTAAATATAGCGGTCGTATAAAGGTAATTAGTTTTATACGAATAGGCTTATTTTTCCCTAATCTGTACGCTAACTACGCCAATGCCACTTTGGGATTAGCCTTCTTATCCAGCCGGTAACTAAATTCCACTTAAATCTTTATCTTTCTTTTGTAAATGTACCAGTTAGTTAATAAGCTAATTAAGTCTTTGTACCTATTTAAGTAAGTTATATAGTTCGTCTTCGGCAATATATAGCAGATCGTCTTTAAGATTTTTAAAATTACCGGAAAAGGTTTTTTTTTCGTTAAATTATACGTCCCGAATAGCGATGACCTTATTAATTGACGAGTTCCAGATCTAATAAATATTCGTAAATTTATAATTAGCGAAAAAGCTAACCCATGCTTTAAAATTTAACTTTTAAAGACTTTGTTTTTTTTTCATAATTCTAATCGTCATAACGTAGGCCATACAGCTATAAGCTCGTAAATAAGCCTGCTAAAGCTTTCCATTATTTATTACGACGCCATTTTTATGTACCAAATAAGTATAATAAACCTTATACGGTAACTGCCAAAGAAAAGCGTATTTTGAAATACGGTTATATAAGTAAATAGCTGCTTTAAAAATATATACGATTAAGAACGCAGCTAACTTAATTACGTAACGTATTATAATTACCTCCTTTTTAATCATACCTCTTAAATGCTTTGTACCCCCGTTCTGCGCTCATATATGCAATACTAAAGGCTTAAGTCTAATACTGAAAAAAAAAGGTTTACAGCATATTTCGAAATTAATAACTTTTTAGGGTCTCGTTATCGCACTTGATCACCTATAGGGAAACTTTCTCTTAATTTTTTAAAACCCTTAAAAAATATCGAAACGTGATAATCAGTATATCTTGGTCTTTATTTTTAAGATATATATCCTAAATGTAACCTAAGTATTTATCTATTATAAATATAACGTATTTGTACCTTTTAAGGTCTTCCTTAAAGTCAGTAAAATTAATAACGATTTTTTATCCTAATCGGGATTTTCCTTCCTTAAGTTCGTAACGAATTAACTTCTTAACTTTCGCTTTGTTACATGCTTTATATTCGAATATGGTTAAGCCCTTTAGGCGAATTCCCTTAATATGGGATTATAACTAGACGATTATTTCAGGCTCTAAATATCCTAATCGCAAGTGTTATATGATACTATTACTAGTTCGAAATAGTTTCGTTATTCATAAGTTAATATTTCGTCTATAAGTAATTAAAGTTGTTAAGGTTATAGCCGTATTAATGTTTTTAATAACGAACTGATTAAATTTATATATTAACGCAGCAACCACCTAATCATACTTATCTCGCATAAAATTGTTAATTTTTCGGTTATCCTACCAATATCCTTTTTTTCGGAGTTATTTAAAAGATATTAAATTACAGGCGAATTTTTCACAATAGGTAACGTTATATAACCTTAACGCTTTTATGCCGCTAGGACTTTAAAGTAGCACGTTAACCTCTCCGTATCCTTTAATCGGGACGAAGTTACTGCTAACGTACATCCCGTTACCCTGGATAGTCGGTTTGAAATTTAAGAATCTGCTAATCAGATTAAATATGTAAATGGTTATCCTTAAGTCCAAAATAGACGAATTTCTTAAAGGGTAAAACGAAACGTTTATAACGTTACGTTAATTAATAATCGGAAAATACGTCAATATTCGTTTTACTCTTTTTAAGAATTAATTTATTTTAGTAATTAACTTTTTCAAAGTTTTTAATAAATGGTCAACTTTTTCCTTTAAGTATGAATTAAAGTTAATTCGTTGCTTAATTAAGTTCTGAATTATCTTTCCTATTTTAAATCCTTTTATGGCTTTATTAAAAAATACGTAATAACATTAAGGAAGTATGTAAATAAGGCTTAGACAAGCTTTGTAGCGAATGCCTTATGCATTTAATTCGTTACGCTTTCGCTTGCTGGCATTCCGGTCTACTTAAAAGCCGCTACGACCACCCTTTTTAAAACCCTTCCCAAAGTTCCTCCCTTTTAACTGCTGTTTATTAAAAAAGTTTGTTTCTTCCTGATCAGGATTATCCTGATTAGATGGGTCCGTAATATCTATAAGGACCCCGTAACACGTTAGGAACGTTGCTTTAACATTCCTTAATGTTAACGGTTACTAGATAATCATATTCCAGTAATCTAAAAGGTTAACTGCTGCTTTTTAAAAGGTAAACGTACTTTTTATAATTCTTTTCTTTTTGAACCTTTAGAAGGTTGTTACCTATAACCCGGCAATGGGAATTACTGCGGTGTATAAGTTATTAACCTATATAATTATTATATTCGTTTTTGAGACGCCTTATCGCTATCCCTAGGCCGTAATCTCTTCCCATCTCATAACCCATTCGTTTAGCTTTTTAACCGATTTTGAGGCTTGCTTTAGCCTTTCGCGGTACTTTCGTTAGGTACTAATCAAGAATCGGTTCTCATATACCTTCCCAAACTCCGCTAAATTAGCGTATTATTATGGTAGGTTCTGTCCTGAAAAAAGGTTCATTCCCTTAATCGGTAAAAGGACAAAGTTCAATACCTATTTCGTTAATTCGTTAATACTTTTGCGGAAGCTTTCGTACTTTCAATCTTCGTAGGTATATGGCGTTAGGTTTAGGTTATATGCTTATTTTTTTTAAAAGTCGTTATCTTTAGGGTTATTTTCGGGTAATTATTATGATTAAATTTTTTAATCCGTGGTGCGACTGGTATTAATGTAATTCTTGTAACTGTCGTAAAGGATAATATTAATCCGGTTGCTCCGGTTAATTAAATGCTAGCTTTTTGTGGACGTAAGATTAATCTTTTTAGATGTTTTAACATTTTGGGCTTCGTTAGTTTATTAAGCCAGTTATGGTTTTGATTAGGGTTAATATACTCTCAGATATTAAGTACGAAAGCTTTTAATTAAAATTCGTTTTTAAAACTATCTCACTCCTTCAGTCCCTTATAAATAACCAAAGACGCTAAGTGTATCGTAAACGACATTATTCTTTTAAAAAATGTTGATAATAAGTACTGATGCATAACCTATATCATCTCAGCAGTAACTAATTAGTTAATATTGATATGTATTGGCAAAATGAAACTCTTAATTGTCAGATATAGGGGACATTAGTTGTGTCTGTATTCCGCTAAGTTCTAAGTGCTCGTGATACGCGTACGCTCCTTTTAGTAGCTGAGCCACGGAACTAATAAGCGCCGATCAAAGCGACCTTTCCTTATATGGAGTACGCTAAGCACCCCTAACTAGCCGACAGGTGCGCTATGCACCCCCTAGCTCGCTGACAGTAACAGGAACCTACCCGGCGTGTCTGATTAAAGCCTTTTAGATCTCATTTTATATGACAGCTAGCTTGATACGTATAACGACGGTCGGGAAATCTTTAAGAGCCCCGATTATATCCCTCAAAGTTGCGTAATCGGTTCGATAGGTTCGATAGTAATTATCAAAACCTGCTTTTAGTACTACGTTAAGATAATTAAGCTTAGTAAACGGATTACTAAACTTTAAGGAGCATAACTAATCAAGTATAATCTAGCTAGTCGAAGTAATTAAGTTAATAATAAGATATATACCATTATTATTTCTAGAAAATAAATAGTAACTGCTTATAAAATAACTAAACTATTTAACTTATGTTTGATAATCTGCTATTATCAGGTCGAACTATTGCATAACCTATTGCTTAAATTCTTACGATATTGCTATTAATATGAATCGTACATATAGGTTTAATAGTTGATTTAACCGATCGGTCGTTACTTTTATCAAACGTTAAAATTTAAGATATTCAACATTACTAGCTAGAAGTTTTTAAAAGACATAACGCCTAACATCTAATAAACTAATTTCCTTACTGAGATACGTAAAATTAAAAAACCTAGATCTCAGCTGGAATTTAATTAACGGCTAGGTTAAATCTGCACTTAAATAGCTCTGTTAATTATACATACTGAGGGGAGAAGACGGGGGGAGTGCTTTTTGAAAGCATCCTTTCGATCGAAATGAAATTATGGTTTTAGTATTTAATGGCATCGTGTATGCAGAAATCCGATGAGTCGAACCTTTGGCTTTAGGAAAGGGGGTGTTTTTATAGAGAGTGACATTAAACGTACCTTAGTTTTTATACGCGCGGCATACCTTCGTTTCTTAATACAGCTGTTATCGGCTCGTTAAATCTCTAACGGCCCGATATATATAACCAAATATTAACGTTTTAAAGAAAAATTAAACTATAGCATCGATTTCTCTTATTATTTAATTCGTAATTTAACTAACACCTTTTCAACACCAAAAGAGGTATAAATCGAACGTTTAACTTCGTACTTGAAACATTTATTAATATGTAATGATTTATATATTAATTAATTGCCTTAAATAGCGTGAAAATGAATAATTTACAGGGATTATAAGGAAATATGCCGTTATTACGACATTCCTATATGTTATGTTATATGTACGTTAGTTTTGTTATATGTGCTATATTTTTTTAAGATGTGTTAGTTGCGAATGTTAAAATCTTTTATTTCTTAATAATGCCTCCACCCTTTTAACGCTCTAACTTCACTTTTTTTTGGCTTAACTGATAGAAATCAGAAAATGAAGGTACATCGGCCTCTGGATTAACAGGTCTTAAAAATCTTAAATGAAAGTCTTTATATTATTTACTGCTATAGTTATTAGGTTATTATAAAAATATAAAAACTGCGAAAAGGTGGCGGGGAATAATAACGGAGCGTTGCCAATTGGCAGGAAAAACTAAGATATGCCAAGCCTAGAAAAATTAAGTTAAGTTTAACATGACTCTTTATGAACCCACTTTCCGGCGTGCGGCAGGGTCTAGGTTCAGGTAAAGTGCAAAGCTGCTGCCCGCCGTGAAGAGTGCCACAATAACAGAGAACCCGTATTGTGCTGAATGGCCGCTTGCAACAGCCCACACAAGCCACGGACAGATGGAGGGTCCCAGGTGCCCACTGCCTAGCAGCAGGCAGCACGCAAGCTTCGTCCACCTGCCCAGGCTACGCAACACGATGCCAAAGCATAAGTTCGGGATCGGCCCCACGAAGCCTGAAAATGCCAACGTTATAACTTGGACGCTAGCGACTGAGTGGTATTGCACTGAGAACATCAGCGCCGCAAGGGTGATAGCACATGCATACGCCCCTAGCAGAACCAGGCGCGGGGGGATGAGAAAACACAGGAACGCCAAGAAAAAATGACCACCGGCATGTGTGGCCGTGATAACTGTTTGAAAATCCGCATTACGAAGCAACGGCGCGCTAAGTGTGCTGGTCTCGACTGCGGTGGAGACACTAGCAATTGAGATTCTTAGCGATGATAAGGCCCCGGTGGTGAAGAAAATGGTAACTATAGCAATCGCCAATGGAGTCAAGACAACTGGAAATGTGCCGAAATATTTATGGGATGGGTCTACCCAGAGAAGGTCCGGTCGACTCCGCAGGTCCGTATCCGTTGCCTCAGGAAGCGGCAAATAGTAGAAAAAGAGTCCCCACAAGACGGTGGACAGGGCAATGGCGAAGTAAGCCCACTGGAGGCCAATCACGCTTCTCGGGTCGTCTGGGCTGATGGAGATGGTACTATGGGCGACGGAGAAGGCCACTACCCCCCCGATAATCTCCACGCCCGTGCCTAGGAGGACACGGATTACCGCGTATTCCGATGGTCCGCAAAGCGCATTGAAGGCGTTGGCAGCTATTTCCAGACTAGCCAAAGCGACCCCGACAACCACAGAGGAGATAAGGAAACCGGGATATGAACCCATGGCGCCGGATGGCCAGAATATCAGTGTTCCGGCGCAGCAGACAGCCAAGGCTGTCGTGCAGGTGGATTTAAATCCGACGTAACGCAGGATGGAATATGCCAGGATAGGAGCGAAAAGGCCAGCGCCGCCGTAAGAGGCTGACACCATCCCTATGGCTTGCGTACGGCTTCCCACAACCGGGATGCTCGCATTGATAGAGAAGAGGAGGACATAGGTGAATCCATTGAGGAAGAGGAGCGAGTTGACAATAGTGCAGTACTTCACACATTCCAGGCCCCGGATGTCGACCAAACACTTCGGTCGTACTATCTCAGTAAACCCGAAAGATGCGGCATAGTCGCATTCCTGGGGGACGGGAGGCACCCTCGACCGTTGCGGCGCTAGCTCTATGTCCGAACCGGCCGGTAGCCCTCTTATATCCACCTGAGACCTGTCGTCTACTGCGATTGTAGTGGATATTGCCTTTGAACGGTATGCGAAGGCGCGGTCCGTTGCTGAGCTGGGTTGACGCGACAGCTCGGCACGACTATGTGAGTCTCGGGTCTCCTCTTCTGAAGCAGACCGCACTAATGCTCCATTGGTATCGTCTCTGAAACCGTACCATGCCATAGTCAGAATCAACCGCTTGAGCAACGGGCCTAGAGTGGGGATGGCGGCGCCTATGATCGCCACATTGACCTCGATAGCGGACAAGAAAAGCGCAATGCTGGCATGGTAGGAGGAATGAAGCCCTGTGCTTAGCTGGCTGCCGGGTGGCTGGTCGGGTACGACGGTAGCAAGTTGTAGATAGTAGATTCGTGCAACGTCGACTACAGTGACGGCTATGACGCCTAACATGAACGTCGAGATGACCGTTGTCCTTCGCAGCAGTGACACGGGCAGCGTGGTGAGCCCGGGGATTGGCAAAACGAGGATTGCGAGGTCAGTGGCGATGTTGATGGGTGCCGACGAGAGCAAGATGCTCTGGATGGGGATACAGCTGGGATGTTGGATGGACAGATTGTACGCCGCCTGCACAGGGCGACAGCGGAAGGCGGACATGAAAGAAAGGACGAACCCCCCCACCGACGATAATACCAAAGTTACATATGAGCCAATGCGGAGAAATTTCTGCGAGTATCTTGCAATGTCGAGGTAGAGCAGGAGGATGGAGGCCTTCGTCATCATCAGCGCCGGGTAGAAGAGAACGATAGCCGCGTGCTCAGCCCCAAGGAACCGCGTGTTTAAATCCGCGTTGATATTATCATCGTGAACCCTGATGTCCTGGTATGTGCTGAAATTTATTGAGAAGGATAGTCCAAAAGCAAGGATCTGGTGGTAATTGGTTAGTCTCAGTCTCCGGGTGAGAACGAGTACACTTACCCATGCCAATATGAAGGAGTAGTCGTCCCAGCCATAGCGTTTCACGATGCCGAAGCGACAGACGAGGCGGCCAACAGCGAAAATGCTGGCGAGGACGAAGGTTCCTGTGACGCTGCTGAAGACCGCTCTGCTGCGGCCCCCTTCAGTTTCGGACATATAGGCGAGTTCGGAGGCACTATTTGTTGCGAATTCCCGAGCCCAAAATCGGACAATCAATCTCGAGCGGTAGCTATGACTGTTGGCGGACAGAACCGTCAGCTGAGACACCCAGACTTTGAGTCATTCCGCCGGAAGTTGCTGGTTCAAATAAGCACTATCGCATATCTGATCCAGTTGTCCTGAGGCAGCTGATGCCTCCACGGGTTCATTTCTCGGAGGCAACCTCTTGGACGCCTCGTTCAAGCCATCGAAGCACTAGCTCAATTTGTATAGGAATTAACCTGCAGTCTGCCGCTAGGTGTAGACCGTCATTTCATAAATTTATTTTTTTAGTGTGGTAGCAGCATTTCTAACACACGGGTGTTATGTGTCAGCGAGCTGGGGGTGCGTAGCGCACCCCATATACGGAAAGGTCACCTAATGATCGGCCCATACATGTTTCGTGGCTAAGTTACTTAACGCTGTACGCGTGCAACAGCATACGTACCTAGCCTAATAGAATAACATAACTGATGTCCTTTATATCTGACAATTAGAAGTTATATTCGCTTAATTAACGTAAAATATTAATTTATTAGTTACTTTTAAACCGATATAAGCTATATATTAATAAAATTTAATAATATACTTTAATAATAATAATAAGAACCGTATAATCGATATTTTATATTATTTATTAAGGATTTAAAACTTAAAATTGCTTTAAACACGAATTTTAAGTTAAAACGTACGCGTTTAATATTTAGGATTCTATCGATTTTAATTAATTATATTCGTAACTTATTAAATTTCCAAAACCCGACATAGCTTTATATCCGAAAAAAGGAGTGCGTCCTTACGCGAAATAATAACCCTAATTTCCAATAATATATTCCAAAAGATTAACCTTATAAGTTATTTTATAAACATCCTTAAAATAACGACCGAAAGTAAATAAGCTTATAATTAAGAATTTATAGCATATAGTTATAAAGAACGGAGATACGATATTTTCCGTAAACAAATTTATAACTTTCCGAAATAAGTTTTGGAATTTATATTGCCGGCGATTAAAAAAATAGATTTCCTTCTAAGGAAGAATTTACGAAAGTAATACGCCAAATTGGCTAAGTCTAATAAGGTATACGACGATAAGTTATTAATTAATACTTTATAAAATTAGCGTAAAACGTTTAAATAAGCTTC
The DNA here is from genome assembly GCA_004154915.1 of Monosporascus ibericus. Classification (NCBI taxonomy): domain Eukaryota; kingdom Fungi; phylum Ascomycota; class Sordariomycetes; order Xylariales; genus Monosporascus; species Monosporascus ibericus. Next base: position 120,414 of record QJNU01000188.1, read on the forward strand.
GAAATTTAATAAAAAGATAAATAAGCAAATCCTAAAATAGTAAAATATTAAAGCTTAAGGATAGAAACATAATATTTTAAAAACGAATAACGTACCACACCAGTAAGTCGGACACACCAGCGAGTCGGACACTTTTTGGCATCTCGCAACAACCAATTCAAATAACTCAACCACAACACATCCAATTAATTCAAATCAACCGTATTCTTTTTTGCTAACCGTATCTCTAGCTTTCGAACAAGTGTACGCATTATATCAAAGCTTGTTGCGAACGCCTTATTGCTATTTCTTCTTTCCAGGCTTTTGCGACAGCTACTGCCAACAGCGACCAACAATAATTACTTACCACCACCTTTCCTGCCGAATAAAAGAAGTTATTTATCCTATATAATAAGTGTTCTTCTTTATTGGAAACGTCCGTTTTAATAATTCCAAATACGTACAATCGAATTGTTGTTCTAACAAATCCTATAATACCGCGATACGCCTTACGACGCGCCCCAGAACGTATCCCATAACAAGCCCTACAGCCATGCCCCACAGCCTTGTAACGCGCCCTGCAATCGCCTTTTAATACGACGTATTTTGCGAATATCTTCCACGTATTAAAGCCGGACAAAAAACGCTCGCGTATATAACTTGGGAATTCG